>CM069145.1:43088017-43135517 GCA_035221665.1 Okamejei kenojei | reverse complement strand
TTCAGAGCGATCCCATGCAATCCCCTCATGGAGAGGAATGGAGATGAGGAGGAATTTCTTCAGCCAGACGGTGGTGAAACTGTGGAATCTGTTGCCACAAACAGCAGTGCAGGCTGTCATTGAGTATTTATAAAAACAAAGATTGATGGGCTGTTGATTAGTAAGGGTGTTAAAGGTTATGGGGTGAAGGCAGGAGAATGCGAGGGAAAGATAGATCACCCATCATTGAATGGAGGAGTAGACTTGATGGGCCGAATTTGCTCTGATGTCATAGAGTCATAGAGTCATACAGTGTGGAAACAGGCCCTTCGACCCAACTTGTCCATGCCAACTAACAGGTCCCATCCACACTAGTCCCACCTGCCTGCGTTTGGCCTATATTCCTCTTAACCTATCCTCTCCATGTCGAAATGTTTCTTAGACATTGCGATTGTACGTGCCTGAACATCGTAATCGTACCTGCCAAATCCCCACGCTTTATGGTCCTCTGGTCCCTGCCTACCAGCCCTCTGATGGAGGTCCAGTGGCCGTGGTTGTGGGCAGATGCCCACCGTCCTGAGGCAGGCTGACGGACCTGCGGAGGGGAGAGGCTTGCCTGATCTAAATTAAAGTGCCCAGTGTGCGCACGTTCGCTCTGGGTTCAGTCACTGCCTGTCTGCGTGACAGCTGAATGATTTATTACCAACCCCTGCAACGTTATAACCTGATCAGTCAAATTAATCTGTGACTGTAGGCCCATCTGATGTCGAGCATCACAAATTCAATTTCCCAGCACCAGGTTTTTATATGGAGTAGCGGTTGAGGCAAGGATACAACATGCAGCTGACAAGCCCTTGTCTACACAAGTTCCAGGGGGAATAGTTGATCAGGTAATTTTGCTGCATAAAATGCTTAACGGACACTAAGTAAGACGTATTAATGTACTAAGGATTTAATGAAGTTCTGGTAAAAAGTGCTTACTTTATTAGTTTACCACAGATTAATGGGAAAGATCATTAAAGTGATAGAGATGGATGATGGTCTCCAAGCTGCTCAGCTCAGACACCCTGCTCCTCCCAATGTTAAGTATTATGTACTTAATTACAACTCTCCATAATATCCAATATAGCGGCCAATGAATTGGGAAAATGAAATGACTTCCAGCAAAGTGGTGGTGATGAGATTTTGCTCAATCTCTGACAGACTCTCGTTAATGCAGAGATTGGGTCAAGGAGGGAGGTTTGTGGAGGTGCGAGAGAGGCATGAGGGGGTAGCGAGAGAGAGAGAGAGAGAGAGAGAGAGAGAGAGTGGGAAGATACATGTGGGGGAGGGTGGAAGTGGTGCAGGCGGAGGATGGTTGGGGTGGACGAGGGACAGGAGGTGGGGGTGAGAGAGAGAGAGAGAGGGGTGGTGCGGTGGAGTTGCAAGGGAAGCCATCGGGAGCTCACTCAGAGTTTGGCCATCGGGTGGAAGGTGGGAGAGGTTTTCTGTTTGGGTTTCCACAATTCCAGGCATCTCCTTCCCACGCACCTGGGGAAACCTGCCATCCCTTCCCTACCAATCTTCAAAGACCCACACCACCATGGCCACGCTCCCATCTCACGGCTACCATTGGTTCAAGAACTGCTTCTTCCCAACAACCAACGTGAACACTGCGCAACACTAACCTCAGCAATTATAATCTTCTGTGTTTAGTTTCACTAAGGACATTGGGTATTTTGCACTCGGATTGGGGTTATAAATGTATTTGTCCTTTATTTTGTTTGTTCTGTTGTGCTGTTTACATATCTGTCGCGCAAGTAAGAATGTAATTGTTCTGTTTCTGAAATCTCACCTGTACAAGTTGGTGACTGAAATCTATCCGCTACACACTGTGTCTTTGGTTGCACTATGGACCAGTTTTGCACTGTTATGGTTACCTCGTATTGTGGTCATTAATGTATTGATTTATTGAGTGTTATAAGTGTAAGTGTGTTATTGTGTTTACAGGTCTGTAAAGCTGCAGCAAGTAAGACATTTGTACAGGGAGGAACTGCAGATGCGGGTTTAAGCCGAAGATAGACACACACGACTTCAGTCTAGAGAAGGTTCTCCACTTGAAATGTCAGCTATTCCTTTTCTCCAGAGATGCTGTCTGTCCCGCTGAATTACTCCCGCTTTTTGTGCCTATCCCAAGTAAGAATTTAATTGGTCTGTTACTAGTACATATGGCAATTAATCACTCCCGACTCTTCATTCTAAATAAACGAAAGACCGGTCTCAATGACACAGATATAAGTAGTTTAGTTTAGTTTAGCTTATTATTATCACAAGTATTGAGGTACAGTAAAAAGCTTTTGTTTGTGTGTTATTCAGTTAAAGAAAAGACTATACATGAATATGATCAATCTGTCCAGAGTGCACAGATAGACGATAAAAGGTACATTTAGTGCATGATAAAGTTTAATTAAGTCCGATTGAAGGTAGTTCAGCTGTCTCCAATGAAGTAGTTGGGAGGTCAGGAAGTAGGAAAGTAAGTTGGGATGGGGGGCGGGGGTGATTGGAGACAGGGCAACTGGAGGTGTAAAATGTAGGACAATGTGAGAAATGTTGAAGTTGTCCTTTTAGGTGGAAGAAAATGAACAGTTATTATCTAACGGGTGCGAGATGTCAGAGTGGAGATGTGTAGAGATCTGTATCGTAACTCACAAAAGACCAGTGTGTGAGTGCAACAAATCAACATCCCGGTGGAGCTCCTCAGCACCCTCTCCAGTGTGACAATCCCCTTCCTATAATGCATACGGTGCCCCTGTTGTGGCCTAAATAAAGAAAGATAAATGATATAATTGTACTATGCAGAATATTAAAGTCTGATGGAAGGCACCTGAGCCGAAACATCACCTATCCATGTTCTCCAGAGATACTACCTGACCCACTGAGTTACTCCAGCACTGTGTGAGCTTTTTTTTGCAGACCAGCATCTGTAGTTCCTTTTGTCTTCAGAATATTACTTTTTAACAGCAGGGAGAATCAAATACAAACTTAACGGTGTAGATGAAACAAATATTAAAGTTGTTGGTGGTGAGGAAGGTTTTTGGTTATAGAATGATGTTGATCAGTTTATAAGGTGGACAGAGCAAAGGCAGACGGACTTTAGTCCTACATTTTGGAAAGGACTGATAAAGCTGGGACATACACAGTGAGTCATCGAGTCATACAGCATGCAAACAGGCCCTTTGGCCCATCTTGTCCATGCCATTCAACATGTCCCATCTCTACTAGTTCCACTTGCCTGCATATGGTCCACATCCCTCTAAACCTGTCCTATCCATGTACCTGTCCAGATTTTTCTTAAACATTGTGATAATATCTGCCTCAACTATCTCCTCCCACAGTTCGTTCCGCACACCCACCACTCATTGTGTGAAAAAGTTACTCCTCAGGTTCCGACCAAATATTTCTCCCCTCGCCTTAAATCTATGACCTTTGGTTTGCAATTCCCCTACTCTGGGCAAAGAACTCTGTGCATTTACCTCAACTACTCCTCTCATGATTTTGTACACCTCTAACGGGAGGACCAGGGAAATATTGAAGGACAGAGTGACCTTGGTATAATTCCCACGAACCCTGAAGGTAGCATCTCAAAGTGGTGAAGAAGGCAAACTGAATACATGCCTTCATTAGCTGGGGGTTGGCACAGCGGTGCAGCTGGTAGAGCAGCTGTATCGCAGCGCCTGATGCCAGGGTTGGATTCTGACCTTGGGGTGCTGTCTGTGTGGAGTTTGCACGTTCTTCCTGTGACCGTGTGGGTTTCTTCCAGGTGCTCGATTTCCACCCACATCCCAAAGACATATGGGTCCGAAGGTTAACTGGCCCTCAATAAATTGACCATATTGTGTAGGGATTGGTTGAGAAAGTGGCATTGCATAGAACAAGTGTGAACCGATGATCGATGGTCAGTGTAGACTCGGTGGGTCAAAGGGCCTGTTTCCATGCTGTAGCTCTAAACTAAATTAAAACTCGTGCACATGGTGAGAAGGCTTAATCTGTAACAGACCCACCTTCATCCAGAGAGCATGGGTTTAACAAGAGGGAAAGTTGATATATGCCTTCTAAACCTTTTACCCAAAGGGTGGCAGGAATTTTTGAGCAGTCTGAAGAAGAGTCTCAACCCAAAACGCCACCTGTCATTTACCGTCACAGATGCTGCCCAGCTTGCTGAGTTCCACCAGTGTTTCTTTTTGAATAGGAATCTAGAACACACTACTGGATGGGGTGATTAAGGTAGAGAACATAGCACATGGAACATAGAAC
This sequence comes from Okamejei kenojei, assembly GCA_035221665.1. NCBI lineage: Eukaryota > Metazoa > Chordata > Chondrichthyes > Rajiformes > Rajidae > Okamejei > Okamejei kenojei. Next base: position 43,131,245 of record CM069145.1, on the reverse strand, counting down.
ATAAAACATAAATAATAGAATAGTAAAGCACAAGAACTGGCCCTCTGGCCCACAATGGCCATATCAAGCACCAACTCTTACCTGCCTGTACATAATCCATATCCCTCAATTCCCTGCATATCCACGTGCTTCTCCAAAAATGCATTAAACACCACTGCCTCTACCACCACCCCAGACAGCACATTCCAAGCACTCACCACCTTATGTGTAACAATGGTGCCCCGCATATCTCCTTTCAACTTTGCCCCTCTCACCTTAAAGGTATGACATCTAGTATTTGATTTTTCCATCTTGGGGAAACTACCCTATCTGTGCCTTTCACAATTGTATATAGTTCTATTGGGTCTCTCTGCAACCTCCTGCGTTCCAGAGAAAACAATCCAAGGCTGTCAAACCTCTTCCTGTAGCTAATCCCCTTGAATCATTCTGAACATTGCATCATTCTGGTAAAACTCCTCTGCGCCCTTTCCAAAGCCTCCACATCCTTCCTGTAATAGGGCAGCCAGAACTGCGCACAATATTCTAAATGTGGCCTAACTAAAGTCCCATAAAGCTGCATCATGACCTCCTGACTCTTCTACCCAATGCCCAATGAAGGCGAGCATACCATATGCCTTCTTTACCGCTCTACCAGGACTGCACTGTACATCGATGCTGTTGAAGATCATGCCATTCATTGTATATTTTCTCCTTAAATTTGATTCGTTCATGAAGAGTTCCGACAAGCAGCTGGCATGCTGATGCGCAGAAGGGTGAGCAGGATATGGAGGTACTGGATTACAAGCACAGGCACGGGTGATTGAAGAGCCTGATTTTCTGCTGTTGGACTCTATGATGCTATCGTTCTAAAGGTAGGGAGGTTATGGAAGGCACTGATGGGACCAGCGCAGGAATGTGTGTACAGTATAGGTCTCCAGATTAAATAAATGGATTGAGACGCTACAGACAATGTGTACTCAAGTAGCACCTGAAAATGGACAGGTTGCTTTATGAAAATAGCTAGATCAGGCTCTCTTATACCACCTGGAGTGTAGATGATTGAGAGTGAATGTCAACAATCAACAGCCAAGAGTGTTTAAATGTCATTTGTACTGACAACAGAACAATGAAATTCTTACTTGCTGCTACTTTACAGACGGGTAACCGCACAAACTAATATAATAATAGAAAAATAAACAATAAAATACTAAAATAATAGTTTGTGAAACTTGAGGAAAACAAAATGTTGCCCCTTCTCTGTCTGAATCAGATGGATCCCTTTATTTGTAAATCCTGACCTCTGGTAGCAGTGAGATGAGAGTGTGGCCAGGGTGGTGCGGGGCTTTGATGATGCTGGCTGCCTGTTTGAGGCAGCGCCTCCTGTAGATCCCTTCGATGGTGGGGAGGTCAGTGCCATGATGGACTGGTTAGTGTCCACCGCTCTCCATAATCTCTGTAAATACTACATAACCATAATAGTGTAAAATCCAACGTCTGTGGTGCAACGAAAGATACAGCCCTTTGGAAATCACAGTTGTTGAGATTAGTGTTGTGCTAAATTCAACAGCCTGATGGTTCGTATTAGAATCTGTTCTTGAACCTGGAGGTCACGGTTTTCAAGCTCCTATACCTTGTTCCCAATGGTGGTAGCATGATGAGAGCGTGGCCAGGGTGGTGTGGGTCTTTGATGATGCTGGCTGTCTTTTTGAGGCTGCGCCTCCTATAGATCCTTTTAATGGTGGGGGTCAGTACCTGTGATGGACTGGGCAGTGTCCACCGCTTTCTGTAGTCTCCTTCACTCCTGGGCATTCAAGTTGCTGAACCAAACTGTGATGCAACTTGTCAACATGTTCCCCACTGTACACCTGCAGAGTTGAATTGAAACACATTGGGTTTGACCCTGGAGTATTCAGAGTGTTGATGAGAAGAGGATGCTTCTCCTATACATGTCTAGATCAGAGGTCATGATTTAAGAATAATGCGACACCTGTTTCAGACAGAGAAGGTGCAACATTTTCTTTCTCTCAGCTTTTGAGACTGTTCCGTGCTTTTAAGGAACCCAAGGGGCAATTTATTCACACAAAGGGTGGGGTGTGTGTATGGAACGAGCTGCCAGAGGAGGAAGTTGGGGCAGGTACAATAACCACATTTAAAAGACATTTGGACAAGTACATGTATAAATTATTTCTGTGCATTGCCTGTCTATGTTCCTGTGATGTTGCTGCAAGCAAGAATTTCACCAGACCTGTACCATACTGTACTCTTACATCTGACAATAATACTGGCAATTAGCAGGAATCGATAGAAACCAATCGGAATAAAAGGGATTTAGCGGGAATCAATGGGAATCTGTGGAAGTAAATGTAAAACGAGTGTTAATGAATCAGTCTTCGGAAGAGGCCACAGGATATGGTTGTTGGCAGCAGGCGAGTGGAAGCATATTCCCCTCATCTCGACAGCAGCCACTGTGACCGGTCTGACCACTAGAAGGAACAGAGACATTTGGACAAGGGAAGAGGAACCAAGGAGAGGGGGTCTAGGGAGCAGGAGTCTGTTGCATGGGCCAGGTATCGTTAGGGGGGGGGGGGGTTGGGGAGGGCAGGTGTCAAGGGGACAGGTGTCGATGGGGGCATGTGTCAAGGTTGGGGAAGGTGTTCAGGGGGGGCAGGCGTTGAGGGGGACCGTGTCCTGGGACCAGGTATCAGGGCACCAGGTGTCTGAGCGTCCCTCCAGGGGACTAGATGTGGCTGGAGGGGGTGGGGGGTGGGGGCGGTGGGGGGGTGCAACCGTACATGGTGAAGGGCTGAGTCCCTCGTTCATAGGTTCTAGTTGCAGAATTAGGCTATTTGCCCCATCAAGTCTACTCCTCCATTCGGTCATGGCTGATCTATTCTTCCCTCTCAGCCCTAACCCCCTGCCTTCGCCCCATGATCCCTGACACACTTACTAATCATGAATCTGTCAATCTCCACCATAAAATTATCCATTGACGGCCTCCACAGCTGTCTGTGGTAATGAACTCCACGGATTCACCACCCTCTGACTAAAGAAATCCCTTTTCATCTCCTTTCTAAAGGGACGTGCCTTTATTCTGACACCGCGCCCTCTGGTCCCAGATTCTCCCACTAGTGGAAACACCCTCTCTACATCCACTATCCAGGGCTTTCACTCTTTCCCCTGCCTCTATCTGCAACCTTGCGATGGATTGCCGCACCAGACCATGAGGAAACCAGTCGGTGAGAGGGCAGAGAGTCTGCCTTCGCCCCAATCAGGACCTCCCAGACTGGGAGGAGGCTTTTGGCCCATCGAGCTGTGCCAGCCACCCAACATCATTCGTTATTTCCAGTCTCACCACCCTTTCTCAGACTTCTTGATTCCTTATCTCACACCTTCTGTCTCGTCACCACTGGCCCCAGTCCAACCATCTGCCCCATATCAACCCCATCCCCCTCACCCATGTCCACCTATCACTCGCATGGCTTTGCCATGCCCCCTCCTCTCTTCCAGCTTCCTTGCTCCCCACCGCAGTCTGAAGATGTGTCCGCACCTGAAACGTAACCTGTTCATGTCCTCCAGAAATGCTGCCCGACCCGCTGATTTACTCCAGCACACTGTGCCTTTATGTATATAAACGAGCACCTGCAATTCCTTGTACCTTCCTCCCATTCTGCTTTCAGGAGGCTTCTGTTGATTGTGACCCAACAGTCCCGGTCTCTGCCCATCGCTCACGCCCCCCCCCCCCCCCCCTCCCGTCCCGAAACATCCTCCGTCCATCCCCTCCTCAGACGCTGCCCGACTCGCTGAGTTGCTCCAGCACTCGGTACCGATCTCTCTCAAGTAGCACAGCGACGGGGGATGATGCTGGATACGGGGCCGGGGTCAGGATTGGTCTTGCCCGGGGGTGGGGAGTGGAGGAGGGGAGGGAAGGGTTTGGGAGGGGAGGGTGAGGGAGGGGGGGATGCAGTCAGCGAGCAGCTGCCAGAATCCATCAGCTGTTGTGTCCTGGGCCGCGGAAGCAATAAAGGATGTCAGCGGCATCAGGCCGGCCGCTGGCCAGGTTAATTACGGCTTCTCTTCTCGCCCCGGCAAGATGGATCTGCCTGTCAGCGCCCCTGATAGATGGAGACGGAGAGGAGGTCGGCGTGAACAGGCAGTCCTGCCCGCGGCTCGGAGCCCGGGAGAGGGCGGCCCTGGACCGCCCTGACACCCGCCGCCTGCTGCCCACCCTGCCGGGCAGAGGGCGAGTCAATGGCCCGGACACCTCCGGCCCTGGTGCCCGCTCGGTACCGCTACCGACAGCGTGGATCAGTACAGCAGGTCCTTCGGCCCACACAGCCTGTGCTAAACTGAGATTGATACAGCGTAGTCTATGTTGAACGTAGAGCACAGCAACAGGCCCTTCGGCCCAACGCCCACACCGGCTAAGGTGCCCCATCTACACTAGCCCCACCTGCCCGTGTTTGACCCATATCCATCTAAACCTTTCCTACCCATGTACCTGTCCAAATGTGTTTTTAATATTGACTGTGCCAAGTAAAATGAATCTCTACTGCGTGTACATGATCCGTGTCCCTCCATTCCTTGCATTTTCCATAAACCACTCAAACACCACTATGGTATCTGCCTCCACCACCATCCTGGCAGCGCGATCCAGACACCCACCACCATCTGTGTAAAAAAAAAAATGTCCCGCACATCCCCTTTAGACTTTGCCCCTCTCACCTTAAACCTGTGTCAGTAAGTCTTTGACATGTCCAACCTGGGTAAAGGGTTCTGACACTCTGCCCTCTGAAACCATCTGATTGTTGCGGAAATTGTTGAGAAATAAAGTGAGAGTGTGCGTTTGTACATGTGTGTGTGAAATGATTATTTATGTGTGAGTGTTTGAGACAGTGTGTGTGAATGATTGTAAGTGTGTGAGAGAGAGCGTGGGTGTGTATGTGTGTGAATGTGGGCGCAGGGGCATGCGTATGTGAGTTTGTGGTGTGTGTGAATGAGTATTTGTGTGTGAGTGTGTGTGTGTGTGAGAGAGTGCGTGTGTGTGTGTGCGAGAGTGTGTGAGAGAGGGTGTGTGTGAACTGTATGTAATTGCGTGTGAGTGTATGTGTGTGAATGAGTATTTGTGAGTGAGAGAGAGAGAGAGAGAGAGTGCTGGTGTGTGAGTCTCTGCCAGCCTGGTGAGGAGAGGACATCTGTGGACTCGGTCCCGGACAGAGAGGTGGAAAGTGAAACTTAATACAGAGATGTTTGAACAGAAAGAGTAAAAGAGCGAGAGTAGAGGCTTGCAGGCTGAGCAGGAACAGAGAGTCCAGGACCAGAGGTCACAACCTCAGAATTAAAGGACGTTCCTTTAGGAAGACGAGAAAGGATTTCTTTAGTCAGAGGGTGGTGAATCTGTGGAATTCTTTGCCAAAGAAGGCTGTGGAGGCCATCGATGGATATTTCTCAAGCAGATGTAGATAGATTGTTGATTAGTACGGGTGTTAGGGGTTATGGGGAGAAAGCAGGACAATGCGATTGGGAGGGAGAGATAGATCAGCCATGATTGAATGGCAGAGTAGTCGATGGGCCAAATGGCTTTATTCTGCTCCTATCACTTATGACCTTATGAGTGTTGGAGTAACTCAGCGCGCCAGGCAGTAGATCTGAGAACATGGGTAGGTCAAGAGCAAATACTGAGGCAGAGGGAGTGTGGATGATACATAGAAACATAGAAACATATAAAATAGGTGCGGGAGGAGGCCGTTCGGTCCAGCACCGCCATTCATTGTGATCATGGCTGATCGTCCGCTATCAATAACCCGTGCCTGCCTTCTCCCCATATCCTTGACTCCACTAGCCCCTAGAGCTCTATCCAACTCTCTCTTAAATCCATCCAGTGATTTGGCCTCCACTGCCCTCTGTGGCAGGGAATTCCATAAATTCACAACTCTCTGGGTAAAAAAGTTTTTTTCTCAGCTCAGTCGTAAATTACCTCCCCTTTATTCTAAGACTGTGGCCCCTGGTTCTGGACTCGCCCAACATTGGGAACATTTTTCCTGCATCTAGCTTGTCCAGTCCTTTTATAATTTTATATGTTTCTATAAGATCTCCCATCATCCTTCAAAACCCCAGTGAATACAAGCCTAGTTTTTTCAATCTTTCCTCATATGACAGTCCCGCCATCCCAGGGATCAATCTCGTGAACCTACGCTGCACTGCCTCAATCACAAGGATGTCCTTCCTCAAATTAGGAGACCAAAACTGTACACAATCCTCCAGATGTGGTCTCACCAGAGCCCTATACAACTGCAGAAGAACCTCTTTACTACTGTACTGAGATCCTCTTGTTATGAAGGCCAACATTCCATGAGCTTTCTTCACTGCCATAGAGTGGCAGAGATGACGTGCAGGGAGTGTGAGGAACCACACTGAACAGCGGTGAGGGAACTTGGTGTGGGAATATTTACCAGAATGTGTTTGGAAATCTGGGATCATTGATCTCCAAAGAGTTCATCTCCAAAGAGTTCAGATTTAGGGGAGGGGTCAGAGTAGTGAATGGTGGAATTGTAGAGCAGTGAATAGAAGACCATGACCACAGGTGGTGAGGCTGGAGAGTAGTGAACAAGGAAACGGATAGTGGTGTTGGAAAGGCTTTTGCATTGACACATGAATATGCAGGGAATGGAGGGATATGGATTATGCAGGCAGAGGGGATGGGTTTAACTTGGCACCATGTTGGGCGCAGGCATTGTGGGCCGAAGGGCCAGTACCAGTGCTGTACTGCTTTGTGTTATACCAAAGGGGAGGAGATGTTTCTTTGTGGAGTCTCTGGATTTGGGATGCATTGCCTGGAAGAGTGCAGTTTAGTTTATACAGTTTAGAGATACAGCACGGAAAGAGGCCCTTCGGCCCACCGAGTTCGTGCCGACCCATCGGTTACCCGTTTGGAACCATTCTTCAGACTGATTGAAGGGGGTGAAGAAAGCTGGAAGAGAGGAAGGCAGGACAAAACCTGGCCGTTCCACCTTATCCCACTTTCTCATCCACTCCCTGTGCAACCGACAAACCGGCTCGTCCATGGGATGTGTGTGGAATCCCATGCGGTCACAGAGAGAACGTGCAAACTCCACACAGACAGCACCCGAGGTCAGGAATGGACCCGGGTCTCTGGCGCTTTGAGGCAGCGGCACTAGCGCCGTGTCACTGTGCCAATCTAATTTGTGTTTGAGCGACTGGCAGTCTTTGCACTCCTTGTACAAGTGTGCGGTTTGTACTCGTGTGTAGTGTGCTTTGACTGGATAGCACGCAGACAAAGTGTTTCACTGTATCTGGGTACACGTGGCAATAATAAAGCAGTGCCGCTGATAGCACTGCTGGCCTGAGATTCCACTGGTCTCTGCTTTCTCTCCATCAGCTCCAACCCATTTCCTCCTGTCCGTCTCAGTCACACCAATTATATCCTTATCTCCCTCTGCCCCCTCTCCCTCCAGCACCACCTTTCCCCTGTGTCCACTCCTTCCCCTCGCCCTCCTCTCCTATCTCCTTACAGGCCATCTTGAATCCCATTCCCCTCTCTAATTCCCCCGCCCCTCTCCTCTACCCCCCCCCCCCCCCCCCCCCCGGCTTCTCCCCTGTTCGCTCCTGGCACCCTAATGGTGCCTCACTGTCCCACGGGATAGGCTCACAATAGCTGCTCGCATGCAGCTTTCTCTCAGTGCCTGGGTCACCGCGTTACACAATACCCAAGTGTGTGATCCTGGGTGCCCAGCCTGAGGCTTTGCATGAAAGAAAATAAAAATCTTCTTATTTCTGTTCCCCCTCCTCCACTAGTCGTTATCTCTTTGCGCCACCCTTCTCTGCTCCTCCTCTCCCTCTCCCTCTTCCCCTCTCCTGCTCTCTCTACCTCTGTCTCTCCTCCCTTTCGTTCCCTTCTGTTTGCCCACTTTTCCTCTTCGTATTCCTGTCTCTCCTTTCATCCTCCGCCCCCTCTCCCTCTTTCTCTCCCCCCTTCCCTGCCCCGCCTCCTCTCCCTCTTTCTCTCCCCTATCTTCTCTATGCTCCTCTCTCTATTTCTGTTCCCTGACCCACCCCCGTCTCCCCCTCTGCTTTCCCCCGTTTTGCTCTGCTTTCTCTCCCTTTCTTCCCCTCTAACCTTTCTCACTGCTGCTCTCTCCTTCTATCTGTAATGGAATTTACTTTAGATTAGTTTAGAGATACAGCGTAGAAACAGGCTCTTCAGCCCACTGAGTCGATGCTGACCAGCGATCATCCCGTACACTTGCACTTTCCTACTCAATAGGGACAATTGTTACAGAGGTCAATTAACCTACAAACCCGCACGTCTTTGTAGCGTGGGAGGAGTCCAGAGAAACCCCACGTAGTCACAAGGAGAACGTACAAACTCCGTACAGACAGCTCCCGTTGTCAGGGTCGAACCTGGGTTTCTGGGGCTGCGATGCAGCAGCTCTCCCGTTACGCCACTGTGCGACGGAAGGGAATTATCCTCCTGGGAACTGGGCTGGGCTCGTTTCTCTGCAGCAACCATGCTGTGACTGTTTGACATTAACGCCAGCCTCGCCAGTGTCTCGGCTGAGTGGGTTAAACCAGACGTTGGACATTCTGCCCTCTCACCACGTTCGTGGACCAACAACCTGGGCTGAATTAGTCTGAGGAAGGGTCTCAACCCAAGACATCACCTATTTATTTTCTCCGGAGATGCTGCCTAACCTGCTGAGTTACTCCAGCTTGTTGTGCCTACAGTGTAAACCAGCATTACCAATTCCATCCCACACAGTGAACCTTCAACGTTCGCTCTCAGTACTATCTGTCCATTTCATGCCTCTCTCTTCCACTCCCCATTCCACTCTTCCATGGAGCCACTCCACCACCCAGTCATTTATACCAGTTATAGAACATAGGACAGTACAGCACAGGAACAGGCCCTTCGGCCCACAATGTTTGTGCCGAACATGACGCCAAGATAAAGCAATCTCCTCTGCTGCACGTAATCCACATCCATCCATTCCCTGCATATCCAATATAGTATCTGTTTCTATCACCGCCCCTGGCAGCGCCTTCCAGGCCCCCATCACCCTCTTTGCAAAACGCTTGGCCCACACCCCTCCATTAAACTTTCCTCCATCCACCTTACAGTTATATCCTTTATCTCCAATTTTGCAGCTGACACAAAGCTGGGCGGCAGTGTAAGCTGCGAGGAGGATGCCATGAGGCCGCAGGTGACTGGATAGGTTGGGTGAGTGGGTAGATGCGTGGCAAATGCAGTATAATGTGGATAAATGTGAGATTATCCACTTTGGTGGCAAGAACAAGAAGGCAGATTATTACGTGAATGGTGGCAGTTTAGGAAAAGGGGAGATGCAACGAGACCTTGGAGTCCTTGTACATCAGTCACTGAAAGTAAACATGCAGGTGCAGCAGGCAGTGAAGAAAGCAAGTGGCATGTTGGCCTTCATAGCAAGAGGATTTGACTATAGGAGCAAGGAGGACTGCAGTTTACAGGGCCTTAGTGAGACAGCACCTGGAGTATTGTCTGCAGTTTTGGTCTCCTAGTTTGCGGAAGGACATTTTTGCTATTGAGGGAGAGCAGTGTAGGTTCACCAGGTTAATTCCTGGGATGGCGGGACTGACATATGATGAAAGAATGGATCGACTGGGGTTATATTCACTGGAATTTAGAAAGATGAGAGGGGATCTTATATAAACATACAAAATTATGAAGGCATTGGACAATGCAGGAAAAACAGTTCGATGTTGGAACATAAGCGATAGGTATTTCATTTAGGAGGGAAAGCCTTTTTCACCCCGAGAGATTTGAATCTGTGGAATTCTCTGTCACTGGATGTATTCAAGGAAGAGTTGGATATAGATATTCCGTGCTAACAAAATTTAAGGGGATATGCAGGAACGGGGTACTGATTCTGGATGATCAGCCTTGATCTATTGAAAAGGCCGAATGCCTAACTCCTGCATATGTATGTCACGAGAGAACATACAAACTCCGTAGTGACAAGGCAGTCAGGATCCAATAACGTAGAGGACTTACAGCGCTTACAGGGCCAGAGAGGGGGCAGTCTGTGCAGATTGATGACCTGCAGGGGTTCTCTGAGAACTTTGGTTTCCTCCCACACTCGAAGACGCACACTAAGTTGTAAAAAATTGTCCCTAGTGTAGCGATAGTGTTAGAAACATAGAAACATTAGGTCAGGCCCTCGAGCCTGCACCGCCATTCAATATGATCATGGCTGATCATCCAACTCAGTATCCCGTACCCGCCTTCTCTCCATACCCCCTGATCCCCTTAGCCACAAGGGCCACATCCAACTCCCTCTTAAATATAGCCAATGAACTGGCCTCAACTACCCTCTGTGGCAGAGAGTTCCAGAGACTCACCACTCTCTGTGTGAAAAAAGTCTTTCTCATCTCGGTCTTAAAGGATTTCCCCCTTATCCTTAAGCTGTGACCCCTTGCCCTGGACTTCCCCAACATCGGGAACAATCTTCCTGCATCTAGCCTGTCCAACCCCTTAAGAATTTTGTAAGTTTCTATAAGATCCATGTTAGTGTGTGGGAATGGCCGGTCGGTGCAGACTCGGTGGGCCGAAGGGCCTGTTTCCGTGTTGTATCTTTAAACCAATCAATCAATCAATCATATCCATCTAAAACTTTCCTTTCCTATTCCTGTCTAAATGTCTATTAAATGTTGTTATAGTCCCAGCCTCAACTACCTTTTCTGGCTGCTCATTCCACATACCCATCACTCTCTGTGTGAAAAGGTGTCCCTCAGGTTCCTATTAAATCTATCCCCTCTCACCTTAAACCTATGTCCTCTGGTTCTTGATTCCCCTACCCTGGGTAAAATACTCTATATTCCGCTCATGACTTTTATACACCTCTTTATTCACCCTATCAATTTACCCATTCACCCAATCTATTCCCCTCATGATTTTATACACCTCCATAAGATCACTCCTCACCCTCCTGCGCGCCAAGGAAGAACGTCCTAGTTTACCCAACCTCTCCCTATAGCTCAGGCCCTTGAGGCCCTTTCCAGTATATCACCCTTCCTATAGCTGGATGAGCACAGACACTCAGCCACACTGCGAGATCTGTGCAGGATGCAACTGCAGATGCTGGTTTACACCGAAGATGGACATAACATACTGGAGTATCTCAGCGGGTCAGGCAGTATCTCTGGAGAACATGGACAGGTGAGGTTTGGAACAGATCAGTCTGAGGAAGATTCACAAACCGAATTCCTTTTCTCTGGAGGTGCTGCCTGTCCCTACTCTGCCTGAGTTACACACAGATCTACACACTGTGAGATCTGTCCTGTCCTGTGTGTGCGAGTGCTGGGTACCTGAGTGAGAAAGCTATGTGTGTCTGTGCCTGTGTGTGAGGGTGTTGTGTGTCAAGTCAAGTCAAGTTTATTCGTCACACACACATACGGGATGTGTAGTGAAATGAAAAGTGGCAATGCCTGCGGACTTTGTGCAAAAAACAAACAAACAAACAAACAAACTACAACCAGAATGGAACAGAATCCCATATTCACATATCACATATTGTGGGAGAAAAGAAAAAGGAAATAAAACACAGCAATTAAAAAAAAAACAGTATTGTGGTACAGTAAAGTTAGTCCCTGGTGAGATAGGAGTTTACAGTCCGAATGGCCTCTGGGAAGAAACTCCTTCTCATCCTCTCCGTTCTCACTGCATGGCGACGGAGGCGTTTGCCTGACCGTAGCAGCTGGAACAGTCCGTTGCAGGGGTGGAAGGGGTCTCTCATGATCTTATTGGCTCTGGAGTTGCACCTCCTGATGTATAGTTCCTGCAGAGGGGCGAGTGAAGTTCCCAAAGTGCGTTCAGCCAAACGCACTACTCTCTGCAGCGCCTTCTTGTCCTGGGCAGAGCAGTTCCCAAAAGTTCCCAAAAGTGTCCAGGCCTTTGTGTATGTGTTGTGAGTTTCTGTAGGTGGGTGTTGTGTGTATCTGTGCCTGTGCGTGTGTGTGTTGTGTGTATCTGGGCCTGTGTGAGTGAGTGTGTGTGTCTGGACCTGTGTGTGTGCGGGTTTTGTGTGTCTGTGCCTTTGTGTGTTTTGTGCGTCTGGGCCTGTGTGTGTGTGTGTGAGTCTGAGTCTGTGTGAGTGAGTGTTGTGTGTGTTTGGACCTGTGTATGTGCGGGTTTTGTCTGTCTGGACCTGTGTGTGTGTGTTGTGTGCGTCTGTGCCTGTGTGTGTGAGTCTGGGCCTGTTGCGTGTGTGTGTGTGTGTGTGTGTGGTGTTGTGTGTGTGTGTGAGTCTGGGCCTGTGTGTGTGTGTGTGTGTGTGAGTCTTGGGCCTGTGTGTGTGTGTGTGTGTGTTGTGTGTGTCTGGGCCTGTGTGTGTGTGTGTGTGTGTGTGTCTGGGCCTGTGTGTGTGTGTGTGTGTGAGTCTGGGCCTGTGTGTGTGTGTGTGTGTGTTGTGTGTGTCTGGGCCTGTGTGTGTGTGTGTTGTGTGTGTCTGGGCCTGCGTGTGTGTTGTGTGAGTCTGGGCCTGTGTGTGTGTGCAGGTTTTCTGTGTCTGTGTCTGTGCCTGTGTGTGTGTGTGTGTGTGTGTGTGTGTGTGTGTGCGTTGTGTGTGTGTGTCTGTGCCTGTGTGTGTGAGTCTGGGCCTGTGCGTGTGTGTGTCTGTGTGTGTGTGTGTGTGTGTGTGTGTGTGTGTTGTGTGTGTGTGTGTGTGTGTGTGTGTGTGCCTGTTGTGTGTGAGTCTGGGCCTGTGTGTGTGTGTGAGTCTGGGCCTGTGTGTGTGTGTGTTGTGTGTGTCTGGGCCTGTCTGCCTGTGTGTGTGTGTGTGAGTCTGGGCCTGTGTGTGTGTGTGTTGTGTGTGTGTGTGTGTGTTGTGTGTGTCTGGGCCTGTGTGTGTGTGAGTCTGGGCCTGTGTGTGTGTGTGTGTTGTGTGTGTCTGGGCCTGTGTGTGTGAGTCTGGGCCTGTGTGAGTGAGTGTTGTGTGTGCCTGTGAGTGTGAGTGTTGTGTGCATCTGTGCCTGTGTGTGTGAGCGGTGGGGTATCTGGTGCCTGACCTGTCCTGTGGTTGTGTGTGCCGTGTATCTGGAGCCTGTCCTGAACCGACCTGTTCTGGTGCTGACACTCAGTGACAGTCCTGGCCGCTGTCGGTGTGGGAGCCGGAAACTGAGCCGTCGGCACCACTGCTTATCAGCAGCCTGGCCCTACGCTGGCAGATAATGTGCAGACCCTGCGATCCCTGCACCGTTAACTCTTCCCACACCACTGCCGATCCCTGCAATGTTAACCCTTCCCCAGCCATTGCCGATCCCAGGCCCATTAACCCTTCCCACACCACTGCCTGCACCATTAACACTTCCCTTACCACTGTTGATCTCAACGCCATTAACCTTTCCTGTGCCACTGCACTCCCAGTGCCATCGACCCTTCCCATACCACTGTTACACTGCCTATACCTTTAAACCTTCATGTACCACTGCCTGCATCACTAACCCTTCCCCTAACATTGTCGATTCCTGCCCCATTAACTCTTCCCCTACTACTGAACATCCCAGCGTCGTTAACCCTTTCTGTACCATTGCCTGCTCTCCACATCATTAACCCTTCCTGTACTACTGCCCTCCCAGCATTATTAACCCTTCCCATACCACCGGTAAACCGCCTGTGCCTTTAACCCTTCACGTACTATTGCAGATCCCTGTGCATTTAACCCTTCCTGTACCACCATAACATACCTGCTCTCCTTGCTATTAACCCTTTGTGTCCTATTGTTACATTGCCTACTCCCCAACACCATTAACCCCTCCCATACCAGTATCACCCTGTCCACTCTCTGTGCCATTAACCCTGTCTATACCACCTTTACATTCCAATGATATTAACCCTTCCCGTACTACTGCCCGCTCCAGCACCATTAACCCTTTTCATTCCACTATTCCACTACCCATCCCAGTACCATTAACCCGCTCCTGACGGAGTGTCACCATGTCCATTAATCATCATAGTGTCATAAACATGAAAACAGGCCCATCTCTTCTATGCCGACCAAATTGCCTCATTCACACTAGTCCCATTTGCCTGCTTTTGGCCCATATCCCACTGAACATCCAGATACAGAGTACCCTCTGAGTGAAAAAGTTGCCCCTGAGGTCCCCTTTAAATCTCTCCCCTCTCAGCTTAAGACTGTGCGCTCTCATTTTAGAATCCTCTACTCTGGGGAAAAGACTGTTCGCGTTCATTTTATTCATGCCCCTCATGATCTTGTACACCTCAGTAAGGTCGCCCCTCCTACACGTTGAAGAAAAAAGCCCCAGCCTATCCAACCTCACCCTGTAACTCAAGATCGCAAGCCCCAGGTAACATCCTGGTGAATCTCATCTGCACCTTTTCCAAGTTAATGACAGCCCTATTAACCCTTCTTAACCTTTGTCCTTGTTATCATTGTTAATCTTGTTAACCCTGTCTGTGCTACTGACCATTTCCCGGCCCTATTAACCTTTCCCGTGCCATGATACCTGGCTTTGTTAAACCTTGCTGTGGCATTGCTGGTCTTTGCCATCTACACAGCCTCTACCATCCCTACACGCAATGTGTTGCAGCCACACAAGTTACAGACAGTCTATCAATGCTTCATTGAGCCATACAGTGGAAACGTGCTGACCAAGCTACCCCATGTAAGGTGGCTCCACTTGCCAGCATGTGGCCCATAACCCTCTAAAGCTTCCCTATCCATGTACCTGTCCAAGTGTCCTTTACATGTTGTTATAGCACCTGCCTCAACTATCTCCTCTGGCAGCTCGGTCCATATACTCACCACCCTCTGTGTGAAAAACATGCCCTTAGGTTCCTATTAAATCTCCCCCCCCCCCCCCCCCCCCCCCCCCCCCCCCCCTCACCTTAACCCTATGTCCTCTGGTTCTTGATTCCCCTACCCTGGGGAAAAGGACCCACTTTCCTGTTTGTAAACATTCAGTCCGGTGTATCCCGTGGGCTACCTGCCTGTCATAGAGTCATAGAGCATGGAAACATTCTGCATGCAATCTGCCCATTTTGTGTGCAATCTGCCAGTCCCCTGTATAATCTGTCTGTCCCCTGTGTAATCTGCCAGTCCCCTGTGTAATCTGCCTGTCCCCTGTGTAATCTGCCAGTCCCCTGTGTAATCTGCCTGTCCCCTGTGTAATCTGCCAGTCCCCTGTGTAATCTGCGAGCCCCCTGTGTAATCTGCCAGTCCCCTGTGTAATATGCCTGTCCCCTATGTAATCTGCCAGTCCCCTGTGTAATCTGCCTGTCCCCTGTGTAATCTGCCAGTCCCCTGTGTAATCTACCAGTCCCCTGTGTAATCTGCCAGTCCCCTGTGTAATCTACCAGTCCCCTGTGTAATCTGCCAGTCCCCTGTGTAATCTGCCAGTCCCCTGTGTAATCTGTCAGTCCCCTGTGTAATCTACCAGTCCCCTGTGTAATCTGTCAGTCCCCTGTGAAATCTACCAGTCCCCTGTGTAATCTGCCAGTCCCCTGTGTAATCTGCCAGTCCCCTGTGTAATCTGCCAGTCCCCTGTGTAATCTGCCAGTCCCCTGTGTAATCTGTCAGTCCCCTGTGTAATCTACCCATGCAGTGTGTAATCTGCCAGTCCCCTGTGTTGCAGGAGAGAGAAGAGGAAACAATATTTATTTTGAGTCATTGATATTTGTTATTTAAGTTTTCCAGAGACATAATGGTTTGGAAATGAAGCTTTTGATTCCTATATAAAGCCCAGAATCTGACACCAAGTGATATTACAATCAGCTACCGGCATCCTGTAAATGGTAGATTTGCTCAGTAATACCCTCGCATGCTCAACAAATAACATAAAAATACAAGACGTTTGTGAGTTAATAAGAAAATCTGAGAATGAACCTCGAGATTCAAGCAATAAAGCCCAACAATTGGCAAAGTATTATGTATCAGAAAATTGTGTTGCTCATAAAACAATGAATAATTTACAGGGAACATTACATTATTTAGTAAACCAAGGTCCCATAACTCAAAGTCTGACATAAGTTATTAAACCTGTACATTATTTATTTAAAACGAATAATTTTTCAAACGGGAACATTTTTATTAAACTATTTACATTTTTTTGAATAATGAATTGTGTGTCACATTAAGATGGTGGTTATTAAGATTTCAGTTTTCTCCCCAGTAAAACAGACAGAATATTTCACATTGCAATCAGGCCAGTCACGTGGGTGTCTTTGGGCTCGGAGAAGGCATCAAACTCTAATCTCCTTTTGATTTTGATTTGGTTTATTTAATGTCACGTGTACAGAGGTGCAGTGAGTAGCTTGTTCTGCACGCTCTCTAATCATTCACACGGTACATGAGTACAATAGATCCTCTTCTAGAACAGCACCATCTTACACCTTCTAAGTCTCTGAAAAGTCTGTGTTCCATGTTCTATGTTCCACATTTTATGTTATATGTTCTACATTCTATGTTCTGTATTGTATGTTGTATGTTGTGTGTTCCATGTTCTATGTTCCACATTTTATGTTATATGTTCTACATTCTATGTTCTGTGTTGTATGTTGTATGTTCTATGTTACACATTTTATGTTCTATGTGCTGTTCTACATTCTCTGTTCCCTGCTCTATCTGCTATGTTCTGCGATATGGTCTGTTCTGTGTGCTAAGTTCCATGTTCTATGTGCTATGTTCTATGTTCTATGCTCCATGATCTATGTGTTGGGTTCTCAGTTCTCTGTTCTATGTGCTGTTCTGTGCTATGTTCTATGTGCTATATTCTGTTCTATGTTCTGTTATACGTGCCATATGCTATGATCTATGTGCTTTGTTCTATGTTCTATGTTCTACGCACTATGTGCTGTGTGCTACAGTATGTTCTACATGCTATGTGCTATGTTCTACATGGTATGTACTATGTTCTATGTTCTATGCGCTATGTTATATGTGCTGTATAACCATATAACCATATAACAATTACAGCACGGAAACAGGCCCTCTCGGCCCTTCCAGTCCGTGCCGACCATTTGTTTTCCCCTAGTCCCATCTACCTGCACTCAGACCATACCCCTCCATTCCCTTCACGTCCATATACCTATCCACTTTACTCTTAAATGTTAAAATCGATCCTGCCTCCACCACTTCTGCTGGAAGCTGATTCCACACAGCCACCACCCTCTGAGTAAAGAAGTTCCCCCTCACGTTACCCCTAAACCTCTGTCCCTTAATTCTCATGTCATGCCCTCTTGTTTGAATCTTCCCTACCCTCAATGGGAAAAACGTATCCACGTCAACTCTGTCTATCCCTTTCATCATTTTAAAGACCTCAATCAAGTCCCCCCTTAACCTTCTGCGCTCCAAAGAATAAAGACCTAACTTGTTCAACCTTTCTCTGTAACATAGTTGCTGGAACCCTGGCAACATTCTAGTAAATCTCCTCTGTACTCTCTCTATTTTGTTGACATCCTTCCTATAACTAGGCGACCAAAATTGTACACCATACTCCAGAATTGGTGTTACCAATGCCTTGTACAATTTTAACATTACTTCCTTACTCCTATATTCAATGCTCTGATTTATAAAGGCCAGCACACCAAAGGCTTTCTTTACCACCCTATCTGCATGCGATTCCACCTTCAGGGAACTATGCACAGTTAATCCTAGATCCCTCTGTTCCACAGCATTCCTCAATTCCCTACCATTTACCATGTACGTCCTATTTTGATTTGTCCTGCCAAGATGTAGCACTTCACACTTATCAGCATTAAACTCCATCTGCCATCTTTCAGCCCACTTTTCCAAAAGGCCCATATCTCTCTGTAGATTTTGAAAATCTACTTCATTATCCACAACACCACCTATCTTAGTATCATCTGCATACTTACTTATCCAATTTTCCACTCCATCATCCAGATCATTGATGTACATGACAAACAACAGTGGGCCAACACAGATCCCTGAGGCACCCCACTGGTCACCGGCTTCCAACCTGACAAACAGCCATCCACCATTACTCTCTGACACCTCCCATTCAGCCACTGTTGAATCCATCTTGCTACTCCGCCATTAACACCCAAAGATTGAACCTTCTTAACCAACCTTCCATGGGGAACCTTGTCAAAGGCCTTACTGAAATCCATATAGACAACATCCACTGCTTTACCCTCATCAATTTCCCTAGTTACCACTTCAAAAAATTCAAGAAGGTTTGTCAAACATGACCTTCCAGGCACAAATCCATGTTGACTGTTCCTGATCAGACCCTGTTTATCCAGATGCTTATATATATTATCTCTAAGTATCCTTTCATTAATTTGCCCACCACTGACGTCAAACTAATAGGTCTATAATTGCTAGGTTTATTCTTTGAACACTTTTTAAACAATGGAACCACATGCGCAGTACGCCAATCCTCCGGCACTATTCCCGTTTCTAATGACATTTGAAATATTTCTGTCATAGCTCCTGCTATTTCTATACTAACTTCCCTCAATGTCCTAGGGAATATCCTGTCAGGACCTGGAGACTTATCCACTTTTATATTTTTCAAAAGTGTCAGTACTTCCTCCTCTTTGAATCTCATAGTTTCCATAGCTACTCTACTTTTTTCCCTTAACTCACCGAGTTCAATATCCTTTTCCTTGGTGAATACCGAAGAAAAGAAATTGTTCAATATCTCCCCCATCTCTTTTGGCTCTGCAGATAGCTGTCCATTCTGGTTCTCTAATGGTCCAATTGTATCCCTCGTTATCCTTTTGCTATTAATATAGCTGTAGAAACCCTTTGGGTTTACTTTCACCTTTCTTGCCAAAGCAACCTCATATCTTCTTTTAGCCTTCCTAATTTCTTTCTTAAGATTCTTTTTACATTCTTTATACTCCTCTAGCACCTCATTTACTCCATGCCTCCGATAATTATTGTAGATATCTCTCTTTTTTCGAAACAAGTGTCCAATTTCCCTTGAAAACCATGGCTCTTTCCAATTTTTACTATTTCCTTTCAACCTAACAGGGACATAAAGATTCTGTACTCTTACAATTTCCCCTTTAAATGTCCTCCATTTCTCTTCTACATCCTTCCCATGATGAAACAAAGTGTCCGAATTCACTCCTTTAAAATCCTTACGCATTCCCTCAAAGTTAGCCTTTCTCCAATCAAAAAATCTCCACCCTAGGTCCAGTTCTGACTCTCTCCATAATTATATTGAAAACTAATGGTATTGTGATCACTGGTCCCGAAGTGCTCACCAACGCATACCTCCGTCACCTGACCTGCCTCATTTCCTAACAGGAGGTCCAGCACTGCCCTTCTCTGGTCGATACCTCTATGTACTGCTGCAAAAAACTATTCTGCACACATTTCACAAACTCCAAACCATCCAGCCCATTTACAGAATGTGTTTCCAGTCTATTTTTGGAAAATTGAAATCTCCCACAATCACTACCTTGTGCTTACTACTAATATCTGCTATCTCCTTACATATTTGCTCTTCCAATTCACGCTCCCCATTTGGCGGTCTATAATACACCCCTAAAAGTGTTGCTACACCGTTCCCACTTCTCAGTTCCACCCAAATAGCCTCCCTAGACGAGCCCTCTAATCTATCCTGCCAAAGCACTGCTGTAATATCTTCTCTGACAAGCAATGCAACACCTCCCCCTCTGGTCCCTCCAATTCTATCACACCTGAAGCAACGAAATCCGGGAATATTTAGTTTCCAATCACAGCCCTCCTGCAACCATGTTTCACTGATTGCCACAACATCATATTTCCAGGTGTCAATCCAGGCTCTAAGTTCGTCCACCTTACTTACAATGCTCCTCGCATTAAAATATACACATTTTTGAAACCCACCATCCCTTATTCTCTGTCTATTATCTTTTTCATCGTTCTCGCCTACATTTTGGATCCGAGTGCTTCCCTTCTCTGCCTCTTGCCCCACACCCTGACCCCTAGCCCCCTCTACCCGAGTCCCTCCCCCCAGCCTTTCTAGTTTAAAGTCTCCCCAGTAGCCTTTGCAAATCTCCCTGGCAGGATATTGGTCCCCCTCGGGCTCAAGTGCAACCCGTCCTTTGTGTACAGATCATGCCTTCCCCAAAAGAGGTCCCAGTGATCAAGAAACTTGAATCCCTGCCCACTGCTATGCCCTATGGGCTATGTGCTATGTTCTATGATCTACATGCTATGTGCTATGTTCTATGTAAGTGCATAGTCCGCGGGAGCCACGGGGAGTTCTGTACTCATGCTCCCACTCATGCTGCCGTACGCAATCACACGGACCCAACACGGACTCAAATAAACCAGACGCGCTGTAAGTTTAAGTTTAGGCTTGTACTCGCTGGAATTTAGAAGATTGAGGGGTGGTCTCATAGAGACTTACAAAATTCTTAAGGGGTTGGACAGGCTAGATGCAGGAAGATAGTTCCCGATGTTGGGGGAGTCCAGGACAAGGGGTCACAGTTTAAGGATAAGGGGGAAGTCTTTTAGGACCGAGATGAGAAAATCGTTTTTCACACAGAGAGTGGTGAATCTGTGGAATTCTGTGCCACAGAAGGTAGTTGAGGCCAGTTCGTTGGCCATATTTAAGAGGGAGTTGGATGTGGCCCTTGTGGCTGAAGGGATCAGGGGGTATGGAGAGAAGGCAGATACAGGATACTGAGTTGGATGATCAGCCATGATCATATTGAATGGCGGTGCAGGCTCGAAGGGCCGAATGGCCTGCTCCTACACCTAATTTCTATGTTTCTATGTTTCTATGAACCTTATGTTTTAAACTTAAACTTACAACTTAAACTTAAACTTACACTTACCGTGCGCCTGGTTTATTTGGGTCAGAGTTGGGTCCGTGTGATTGAGTACGGCAGCATGAGTGGGCACACACAAGGTGGGTGACGTCCGGCCCATTTGCTGATCTCCAGCCGGGCTTGTACACAGACCGTGGAGTCAGACCCCCCCCCCCACACCGTTCCTGCAGAACATGAATAGGTGATGCTTCGGTCCGGGACCTTCCCACGAACAGAGATGCTACCTGAGCACCCCCCCCCCCCCCCAAAAAACAAAAACTTTATTCAGAATAAAAATACATACAAAATAAAGAGCTCTTCCTACATTCCTGGTATCTATACATTCAACAGTGTCACGATCAGTAGGTTCTGCACTTGTCTTTAAACAAAACAACGCATCATTGCCACTTATGTGGTCCCTGGGGTGATCACCCTTCCCGTGTTTGAGGGGAGTCCCCAGCAGAATGTGCCCCTAAATGTCCTGCAGCGGAAGGGCCAACTATGGTCCTCTCCCACGGAGCCGAGCTTCAATGCGTCCCTCAGCTCATACTCCTGCAGTCTGGAGCGGGCCAGTCGGCAATATTCCCTGACGGACATCTCGCTCTGCTGGGAGGTCAACGAAGCGACGAGTCGGAGAGTCCTGGATGGGCCCGTCAGCATCCGGACCGGCTGGGTTACTCCAGCACTCTGTGCCGTTGTGACTGAAGCAGCGTCTGCGGATCGTGGTGTCTACCTGCCCCGTACCAGGCCTACCCCTGCCATCCCCCGACCCGGCTGCAGATGGAGCTGTACGCTGGCTAGCCGAGGTTTCCAGCTCCCGGCAGCTCTCCGCATCCACTGGCCTGGACGGATCTCGCAAACAGGAGGTCCGTGGAATCCGCTTCCTCGGGGCTCAGTCCCTGGCTCCAGACCACCCTGAAACCACCGATCCTCATCACTGGGATGTGGGGGACCAGAAAGGAGCAGGAGGCAATGGTGATCTAACTACACCACTGGTCACTCCTGCACTCAGCGTGTTACACCCTGATATTACAGTGTGTCATGTTCTGAAGTCCTGCAGCTTTACATGTCCGTTAATGCAATGACATAGACACACACACACACACACACACACATATATATATATATACAATAATCAGTAATACTTGGTAACCAGACCACGGCTATGTAAGATCGTCCGTAGTGCAACCAAAGACACCGTCCATAAAAGACCACAATTGCTGAGGTCAGTGTTGTGCAGAGTTCAAGAGCCTGATGGATGCTGCGAAGAAGCTGTTCTTCAACCTGGAGGTCACGGCTTTCAGGCTGCTGTACCTTCTTCCCGATGGTAGCAGCGAGACGAGAGCGCGGCCAGGGCGGTCTGGGTCTCTGACGATGGTGTGTATGTCAGTACCGTGATGGACCGGGCAGTGTCCACCACTCTCTGTAGTCTCCTTCATCCCTGGTCGTTCGAGTTATCGAAACCGGCCACGATACAACCAGCTCTCTCATCACCCGCCTATTTTAGACTAAGCTTCGCCAAACACTTGCGCTCAATCCGCCAAGGCCTGCTGGATCTCCCAGTTGCTAACCATTTTAACTCCCCTTCCCATTCCCAGACTGACCTTACAGCACTGAACCTCCTCCATTGCCAGATTGAGGCCACACACAAACGGGAGGAATAGCACCGCATATTCCCCTTGGGCAGCTTACAATCCAACGGCATGAACATTGAATTCTCAATTTCAGGTCAACCACACCTCCTGTTTGTTTCTTTCCTTCTTTCCTTCTTTCCTTTCCTTCTTTCCTTCCTTCCTTCCTTCCTTCCTTCCTTCCTTCCTTCCTTCCTTCCTTCCTTCCTTCTATCTATCTCTCTTTCTCTCTCTGCCTCGCGCACTCACTCTCTTTCTCTCCCACCTTCTGCCTCTCCCTCCTACCCTCTCTCTATCTCTCATCCTCTCCCTGCCTCTCCCACCCTCTCACCTCTCTTTGCATCTTACAAGATCACTGCCTCTCCCACCCTCTCTCTATCCCACCCTCTGCCTCTCCCACCCACTCTCTATCTCCAACTCTCTCTCTCTCCCACCCTCTCCTCCCTCTCTCTATCTCTCGTACCCTCTCTCTGTATCACACCCACACTATCTCTTTCTGCCTCTTGCACCCTCGACCTCTCCCCTCCCACCCTCTACCACTCTCTCTCTCTCTCTCTCTCTCTCTGTGCCTCTCCAAACCTCTCCCTTTCACCTCTCTCATTCCCTCCTCTATTCTCTCATTCGGAACTATGCACCCCTCAGTCCGCTGGGAACCCCTTGCACCGGCCGTGTACACGGAGAGACCCTCTCTCGGTGCAAGTGTTAACGTGTTGCACGCTGGCCCCTGACCCCGTGTTGTCGGCTGGGGAAGTGGTGTGAGGGTCTGGAATGCGTTGATTGCTGGCGGCGCAGGGCTGTGTGGAGGCCTGGGCTCGGAACTGAGTTCCGCGAGGGATTGTTATGACTCGAGCAGAAATTACTGACAATGAGAAGCGGGGCGAGAGGAACCCGACACCCTGGAATTTGCCGGCCGGAGAGGAGGTCAGGCCCAGAGCTGCCTGTAATGAGCTCTCAGTCACTTAACGGGAATAAACATCTTCAGTTCCTGATAACCTGAGGCAGAGGGGAGTATTGTTACAGCACGGAAACAGGCCCTTCAGCCCAACGCATCCATGCCAAGCAAGATGCCCCATCTAAGCTAGCCCCCATTGGCCATCAGTTTTCCACATATCCTCTTCAGACAGATGGTGCTTTCAGTTTTAATCCGTAATCCACACATCCTGCAGCTCCCAGGCACATTACACGGTTGAAAGATTCCCACACATCAAGCATAGAGAAACAGAGCACTGGAACAGGCCCTTCATCCCACCATGGCTGTGCCAGCCCCCTCTCACCTTGGCCCCCTGAACCACTACCAGTCAGTCAACACGTCATTTGAGGGCAGACACAGGAACTGCAGATGCCAGTTTACAAAAAAAAAGACACAATGTCACTCGAGTGACTCAGCGGGTGAGGCAGCATCGGTACCACCTGCCACTTGGCAGGCTTTGTTCCGTCGCCATCTCTCCTTTCCAGCGTTCTCTCTCCCCGCTACTCCATCAGTCTGCAGAAGGGTCCCCGCCCGAAGCATCTTCTGTCCATTCCCTCCACAGATGCTGCCTGGCCCGCACAGTTAATCCAGCACTTTGTACTATTTTTTCAAGAATCAGACTGAGTCAATAATTGGGTCGTACAAAGTGACTTTATTATAATTCGCTGCTTCATCCCAGTCCTTCACCGCCGTTCCCGTGGCCGAGGGTCAGTGCTCAGTAATAGTCGTCGGTGTCGACATCGTCATCCAGCGGGGTCTGGGCCAGGCTCCAGGGAGTCCCCGCCTCGCCCAGCTCGTCTGCAACATAGAGGGAATGAGGGACCGAGGGCAGAAGCTCCCGAGGGCGCGCAAGTCAGGGCCGCACCCCGGCAGTGGGCCTGGCTCGCCTGCCGCGGAGCCGGGAAACCCCTGCCGTAGAGGGGAGCCGCCGATCCCGGCTCCTGCTCCTCCCCCGATGACCGGAGGGAGGGAGTGGGCTACGGCGGTGGATGCTGGACAAGGGATGGTGAGAAGAACCGCGAGGGTCTTACCTACCCCGTCCCCAAGGCCACAAAGACTGAAGGTGAGCGGGCGAGGCGAGGGACGTCGAATCACTGGACAATCCGGCCGAGGGCGACGGCTGCAACGGGCCCTTACGGCCAGCTACAGCTGGGAATGTGAAAAACGTGACAACTCTTGCATCTGGACTGTTTCTATACATTCTGTACTTAATCTGGCATTTTATTTATACATGGCAATTATTCGACTGAGCTGTATGCAAAAACAAAATTCACTGTACCTTGCTTGGTACACGTGATAATGACGACCCATTGGGTCACTCTCCGTCTGGAGAAGTCAGGGTCAGGGTTGGGGACAGCTGGAGCCGGAGATAAAGAGCAAGTGTCTCTGTTGGTGCATCAGATCAGACCCTTCGGCCCGCGATGTCCGTGCCGAACACGACGCCAAGCTCATCTGCCTACACGTGACCCATATCCCTCCATTCCCTGCGTCGATCTAAATTACTCTTTAACACCACTATAGCATCTGCCTCCACCACCACCCCTGGCAGCACATTCCAGACACCCACTACCCTGTGTAAAATAAAACTATCCTCATCATTGAGCATCCAGTGCCTAGAGGAATGTGTAGAGAGGGAGATGGCTTGGTTGGGTTGCTCCTGGCCAAGCTGGTCATTCGTGGGACACGGCGCCAGGCAGAAGAGGTCTCCGTCCGAGCCGGCTGCCTGCCCCTCTACCGGGGTTACCATCCGCGCCCGGGTGTCCGTTGAAAACGAACATGTGGTCTCCACAGGCATCATTGGGGGATTTAATATTTAAATACCATAAGTTCCCACTCGTCCCCCTGTTCCCCCTCCCAGCTACCACCTCCTCGCCTCTCCTCTCCTCCCCCCCCCCCCCTATTATGGCGGAACCCCGGCTCACCGGCGGAGAGGACGGTCAGGTTGGCTGCTGCCGAGACCTCGCCCAGCTTATTGTGGGCGCAGCAGAGATAGACCCCCGCATCGGAGCTCCGGATCCCCTGGATCTGCAGCCAGCCGCTCACCTCGTACTTCAGCGGTCCGCCTCGAAACTGCGGTGAGAACACAAACAAGGCCGCAGTGGGAGGGTTAACGGCAAGGCGGCACAAGGAACCGCAGGCGCCGGGACCCTGAGCAAAACACAAAGTGTTGGAGGAAGCTCCTCAAACCCATTCCACTCATCAACGTCAGATCTACTCCATCTACCTGCCCCAAGCACGAAGTGCTGCAGGCACACAGCGGGTTGGGCAGCATGGGGGGGGGGGGGGGGGGGGGGGGGGGAAGATGGACAGACGATGTTTCGTGTCGGGACCGATCTTCTAACCGACGGAGCAGGGGGAGAGAAAGCTGGAAAAGATGTACAGATGAAACTGGACATCGCCTAGCAGTTATAGGTGGATGTAGGTGAAGGGGGGGGGGGGGGGGGGGGGCGGGGGTGAAACGAATGAGGGGCGTGAGACAAAAGGATTGAAGAGTTGCGAAATGTGAGGCTAGAGGAAAGAATCCAAGTGGAAAGGAGTGGAAGAGGACAAACGTGTGTGAGTCGAGATAGGGCATCGAGGAGGGAGGGGGAGAGGTAAGAGATAGGGTAGGGTGGAAAAGGGGGAGGGGGTTCAAAGAGGAGATTCAAAGAGGAGGAAGTACTGACACTTTTGAAAAATATAAAAGTGGATAAGTCTCCAGGTCCTGACAGGATATTCCCTAGGACATTGAGGGAAGTTAGTGTAGAAATAGCAGGAGCTATGACAGAAATATTTCAAATGTCATTAGAAACTGGAATAGTGCCGGAGGATTGGCGTACTGCGCATGTTGTTCCATTGTTTAAAAAGGGTTCAAAGAATAAACCTAGCAATTATAGACCTATTAGTTTGACGTCAGTGGTGGGCAAATTAATGGAAAGGATACTTAGAGATAATATATATAAGCATCTGGATAAACAGGGTCTGATCAGGAACAGTCAACATGGATTTGTGCCTGGAAGGTCATGTTTGACAAACCTTCTTGAATTTTTTGAAGCAGTAACTAGGGAAATTGATGAGGGTAAAGCAGTGGATGTTGTCTATATGGATTTCAGTAAGGCCTTTGACAAGGTTCCCCATGGAAGGTTGGTTAAGAAGGTTCAATCTTTGGGAGTTAATGGTGGAGTAGCAAGATGGATTCAACAGTGGCTGAATGGGAGATGTCAGAGAGTAATGGTGGATGGCTGTTTGTCAGGTTGGAAGCCGGTGACCAGTGGGGTGCCTCAGGGATCTGTGTTGGGTCCACTGTTGTTTGTCATGTACATCAATGATCTGGATGATGGGGTGGAAAATTGGATAAGTAAGTATGCAGATGATACTAAGATAGGTGATGTTGTGGATAATGAAGTAGATTTTCAAAGTCTACAGAGAGATTTGGGCCATTTGGAAAAGTGGGCTGAATGATGGCAGATGGAGTTTAATGCTGTTAAGTGTGAAGTGCTACATCTTGGCAGGACAAATCAAAATAGGACGTACATGGTAAATGGGTAGGGAATTGAGGAATGCTGTGGAACAGAGGGATCTAGGAATAATTGTGCATAGTTCCCTGAAGGTGGAATCGCATGTAGATAGGGTGGTAAAGAAAGCCTTTGGTGTGCTGGCCTTTATAAATCAGAGCATTGAATATAGGAGTAGGGAAGTAATGTTAAAATTGTACAAGGCATTGGTAAGACCAATTCTGGAGTATGGTGTACAATTTTGGTCGCCTAGTTATAGGAAGGATGTCAACAAAATAGAGAGAGTACAGAGAGATTTACTAGAATGTTGCCAGGGTTCCAGCAACTATGTTACAGAGAAAGGTTGAACAAGTTAGGTCTTTATTCTTTGGAGCGCAGAGGTTAAGGGGGGACTTGATTGAGGTCTTTAAAATGATGAAAGGGATAGACAGAGTTGATGTGGATACGTTTTTTCCCATTGAGGGTAGGGAAGATTCAAACAAGAGGGCATGACATGAGAATTAAGGGACAGAAGTTTTCGGGGTAACGTGAGGGGGAACTTCTTTACTCAGAGGGTGGTGGCTGCGTGGAATGAGCTTCCAGCAGAAGTGGTGGAGGCAGGATCGATTTTAACATTTAAAAGAAAAGTGGATAGGTATATGGACGTGAAGGGAATGGAGGGGTATGGTCTGAGTGCAGGTAGATGGGACTAGGGGAAAACAAATGGTCGGCACGGACTGGAAGGGCCGAGAGGGCCTGTTTCCGTGCTGTAAATTGTTATATGGTTATATTTGTTATATGGTTATGGGTTTACCCTTGCCACCAAACGGTATCAACATAGAATTCTCCAATTTTATTTCGGAATCACGTGAGTTCAAGGCGCTCCCGCTACAAATTGAAAAGTCGGGCCGACAGGTAAGTTTTACCGTGGCCGTGTGTATTTTTCTCTGTGGCCTGCTTGTGTTCCAGGAAGAATGAGCAAGGCCAGAGGGAAGAAATCTGCAGCTCGCCCCCGTTCGTCTCCTGTTGAGGAATGTTCTTTGGAGGGGGGGCAAGAGGCGGGGGGGAATGACTACCGAGCCGAGCCCAGCACCGTTAGTGTAGCCTGAGCAGCGGGCTGGAGGTACCTGCAGCCAGAACCGGGCGGTAGTATCCGACGATTCGGATGAAGATGCCTCACCGCTCGAGAGCAGCACAGGCAGCTTATGGAGCGATTGCTCCAGCGAGATCTGCTGAGAGAGCAGCAGCAAACTCGCCAAGGGAGCTCAGGAACTCCCGCAGTGCCCATTACGGCTCTGACCATTGCTTCACCTTCTTTCGAAGGCAGCACTGGCGACCAGGTCTGGGCTGGTCAAGAAGAGGGGTTGCTGGCTGAAGATGTCCGGAGTACGCAGGGTGTACAGGATCAGGAAGAGCTGCTGGGTGTGGTCAACCGCTACGTGGCCATTCCACGAGCGGGTCGGCCTTTAGAGACGAAACTTGCAGCCAGCATTGACAACCTGTCCTCAAAACCCCTACAAGAACGGGTGGTCAATGAGGCTCTTGAATTATATTCAGCCCCAGAAAATTGTACATCATTGAATGTACCAGCTGTAAACAGCCAAATTTGGGGACATTTGGGGCAGAACATCAGGAACCTGGAGTTGAAGCTCCAGAAAATCCTTAAACTCCTGACTACAGGAATCACATCATATGCTCGGTCCATTGATGGTGTGGACATATCCACAAATCAGCAAGATACATTAGCTCTGCTGTGCACCACTCAATATGAGATAAACAATTTACGGAAGGAAATCATCAAGCCTGCCCTCAACCCTAAGTTTGCAGCACTTTGCAAAACACCGGGTTCAGAACCTCCAATTCTGCTCTTTGGAAAGGACCTTCCGAAAAAGGTGAAAGACCTAGAGGAAGAATCCAAGACCTTTGGTCTCATGAGGGCAGGTTTGGGACCGAGCAGACCTAACAAACCCAGGCGGCAGTACCCCACGGCGTCCACCAGTCGTTGACCACCATATGGGACTGGTGAAAGCTCGGGGTCCGCAACCATTCCCCGTAAGCCTTTTTTAGGCCAGGGCCCAGAGCGGACCCCATGCAAAATGCACCACGCCCAACATGAACATCAACAGCAACATCAACAGCAGCCCTCTACAGCCCAGAAGACACCTCATCATCCAGCGAAGAGGCAGAAGAAGCACCAGTAACCGTGGAGGTAGGTGGGTCTGGTTCCTCTCAGCATATGAGCAGTAGGGGCTCTATACTCACAGGGGGGAGATTGCACTTGTTTTTGGATGCATGGGAATCCATCACTAATGACAAGTATATACTCAGCAGCATTCATGGCTATAAAATTGACTTTGTTCATGAAAACATGCCGCCAGTTCAGCATATACCCCAAAGGGTATTCACCCTCTCAGTCAAAGAGAAACAAGAGGGTCAAACTGAACTGATGAGGCTACTAGCAAAAGGTGTCATTGAAAGAACTAAACATGAACCTTTGGAATTTGTGTCTAATATTTTCACTAAAACTAAAAAAGATGGTGGATGCCGCATCATCATTGACTTAACTACTTTAAACGAGTCTGTTAAGTATATACATTTCAAGATGGAAACTTTTGAAACAGCCAGACTATTGGTTTCTAGAGGGTACTTTCTAGCAAGCATTGATTTAAAAGATGCCTACTACTCAGTACCCATACATAAGGAGCATCGTAAATACTTAAAGTTTATCTGGATGAAACAGCTATGGCAATTCAAAGTCTTACCAAATGTACTAACCTCCGCTCCAACGTTATTCACTAAAATCTTAAAACCCGCTTTGGCATTATTGAGGAAACAAAAGCATATAGTCATGGCGTACTTAGATGACATTTTAATAGTAGGGAAAACCTTGGAGACAGCCATTTTGGCAGAGGTAGCCACCAAACGTTTGTTTGAAACTTTGGGGTTTGTCATACATCCAGACAAATCCAATTTAACACCGTCCACTACAATGGACTATCTTGGATTTACGATTGACACTGTTCGCATGATTGTAACTCTGCTGAAGGATACCAGTGCTTTGGGCTGGGGAGCAACTAACATGCAATCCAGCACAGGGGGCAGATGGACTAACTCTGAATCATCTTGCCTACAGACACGGGGTATCAACTACTTAGAAATGTTGGGTGCGTTTTATGGTTAAAAGCATATTCATCTAATACGCATCATGCACATGTCCGGTTGCAATTAGATAATACCATGGTGGTGGCTTATATCAACCACATGGGTGGTGTAAAGTCAATATCGTGTGACAATTTGGTCAACCTAATCTGGCAATGGTGTGTCGAAAGACATATTTGGTTATCAGCAACTTACCTACCAGGTAAGCAAAATACAGTGGCAGACACCAGATCATGCAAATTTAACGATAACATCGAATGGATGTTAAATCCCAAAGTATTTGCTGAAATTACAAAGCAATATGGCACACCAGATATCGATCTATTTGCATCCAGGCTGAATCACCAGGTACCAACGTATGTTGATTGGGAACCAGACCTTGAGGCAGCAGCAGTTGATGCATTCACACTGCATTGGGGGAAAATGTTCTTTTATGCTTTTCCTCCCTTCTGCCTCAACAGTCGGGTATTACGCAAGATTCAATTGGATTCCGCTACAGGAATCTTGATAATACTCGACTGGCCTACACAGCCATGGTTCCCAGTGGCCCTCGACATGGCTGTCAAAACACCGTTGGAATTCCCCGGCAGTTCAGAATTATTAATCCACCCAGTGTCAGGCATTAGTCACCCGTGCCATGACAGAGTCAATCTCCTGGCTTGCAGATTCTAAAAAGACCTCTACTGGGCGCCATCAACATGATGACACCATCCCACCGGGAGTCCACCAGGAGACAATACCTGACCAACATAAGGAAATGGGAATGGTATTGCTCCAAAACAGGAACTACCTACACTACAGCTACAGCCACCAGTGTTGTGGAGTTCCTGGTTGGATTACATCGGGAACGACTCAGCTACAGCGCCATCAATACAGCCAGGAGTGCGTTGTCAGCGTATTTGGTTCCAGCAGCAGGCCAACTGGCTTTGGGGTCCCATCCACTGGTGGTCAAAATCGTGAGGGGCATTTTTAACACTAATTCCCCCAGACCTAGGTACACACAGATCTGGGATGTCAGCATTGTGCTGACATACCTTAGGGGATGGCCACCACCCAGGGCACTCACGCTGGAACAACTTACTCTGAAATCCGTCATGCTCATGGCACTAGTGTCAGCTCAAAGGGTACAGTCCCTCCACCTTCTGAGGCTGGACAGCATGACAGAGTCATTGGACTGTTTCACATTTCATATTCTGGGACTGGTCAAACAAACTAGACCAGGAACCACGCCTCCAGTCATGGAGTTCCGGGCATATTCATCTGACCCACGGCTGTGTGCCAAGCCCCATCTTGCCAATTACATAGACACAACATACAACTTAAGAGGGAGAGAAAGGGCCTTATGGATAAGCCACAAGAAGCCTCATGGTCAGGTGACGAGCCAAACCATTTTGAGGTGGCTCAAGCAGGTGCTTAAGTCCGCAAATCTCACTCCACCAGGGCTGCATCTACGTCGGCGGCTAGGCGAATGAACGTGCCTATGGACCATATTCTGGCAAGAGCAGGATGGTCCTCGGAAAGAACTTTCCAAAGGTTTTATAATGAGCCGCTGGCGGAACCTGCTCCATTTGCAGACAGAATTTTAGAGTCTGCAGATAATGCTTAATTTAAGCCCGGGGGAGCTCTCTGTTTTTTGTTGTCATTAATAAACCTTTTTTGTTCACAAACAGGTTATTGTTGATTGTGATAACATACTTCCTCCCTCTAAGGTCTTCAGACAGTGAGTGAAGCATGAGCTGGTACACGGTTCGGATTCACAGAGCTTTGAAGTCTTCACTAGTCACTCACGTGACTCCGAAATAAAATAGTAAGATTAAATGAGAACTTACCAGTTCGAAGTTTGATCTATATTTTATGAGGAGTTACGATGAGGGATTACGTGCACTCCGCTCCCATCCTCTATTATACAGATCAACTGGTAATTTAGTTCTTATTTTTTCTTTACTATATTTATTTCAATCGTTGTGTTTTTTTCTGTGAATCCACACCGCTGCTTTGAAGAATGTCGCGCATGCGTGCTGGACGGGGTCTTGACGTAATCCCTCATCGTAACTCCTCATAAAATACAGATCAAACTTCGAACTGGTAAGTTCTCATTTAATCTTACTATTTTAAGTAACAAAAAAACACCATCTGCCTTCTTCACCCACATCACAGCCCCCCCCCCCCCCACTGCCCCCCACCCACAGACTCGTGCCTATTGGTCAGCATGGACTGGTTGGGCCGAAGGGCCCGTTTCCGTTCTATAGAGCTCCATGACTCCCGTGCACTCGCGTCAGGGTTAGGTACTGCGGCCTGTGGAGCTGGACTCGTGTTGAAGGAGGGTAAACAAGCGCGATGTGTTCATAAGGCGGTTAAAACAGCTGCCTGCCCGCGGCCCAGATGCTGCCAACCCGCCCAGTGGTAGAATTCCCAGCTGTGGCTGATGGAGGGCGTCCCCGGGGGATGGGGGCATTGGGGGGGGGGGGGGGGGGGTGGGGGTGAGGTACCTGCATTAAGATGCAGGGGTTGTCCCTGGATCACCGTGGGAAGGTGGGGGTTAGAGGAGGGGCGGGGGAGGGAAGGGTACCTACACAGAGATGTGGGGTCATGTGGGGTGTGGGGGGGGGGGGGGAGTGGAGCATTGAGGGGCATGAAGAGCGGGTAGGAGTGTGAGGTACCTGCACAGAAATATGAGGGTCATCTCCGGGCAGAAAGGTCTCCAGACCCTCCTTCCGCCACTCCACGGCCGCCATGGGATAGGCGAAGATCTCACAGCCGAAAATGACGTCCTCGCCGGTCGTATTCCAAACGCTGAACGGAGGAGAGATGATCTGTGGGACTGAGACAGAGAGGGCAGCCAGCTAACACCGAAGATAGACACAAAATGCTGGAGTAACTCAGCGGGACAGGGGCATCTCTGGGGAGAACGAATGGGTGGCGTTTCGGGTCGAGACCCATCTTCAGACAGTCTGAGACCCATCTTCAGAAAAGTCTCGTCCCGAAACAGCCAGACCTGGGCGTCCTTGTACACCGGTCACTGAAAGATGGCGTGCAGGTACAGCAGGCAGTGAACAAAGCTAATGGAATGTTCGCCTTCATAACAAGAGGATTTCAGTATAGGAGTAGAGAGGTTCTTCTGCAGTTGAATAGGGCTCTGCTAAGACCACACCTGGAGCATTGCGTCCAGTTACGGTCTCCTAATTTGAGGAAGGACATTGAGGAGGCAGTGCAGCGTAGGTTCACGTGATGGCGGGACTGTCATATGAGGAAAGATTGAAAAGACTAGGCTTGTATTCACTGGAGTTTAGAAGGATGAGGGGGGACCTTATAAAAACATATACAATTATAAAAGGACTGGACAAGCTAGATGCAGGAAAAATGTTCCCAATGTTGGGCGAGTGCAGAACCAGGGGCCAACAATCTTAGACTAAAGAGGAGGTAATTTAAGACTGAGTTGAGAAAAAACTTTTCACCCAGAGAGTTGTGAATTTGTGTAATTCCCTGCCACAGAGGGCAGTGGAGGCCAAATCACTGGATGGATTTAAGAGAGAGTTAGATAGAGCTTTAGGGGCTAGTGGAGTCAAGGGATATGGGGAGAAGGCAGGCACGGGTTATTGATTGGGGACGATCAGCCATGATCGTAATGAATGGCGGTGCTGGCTTGAAGGGCCAAATGGCCTCCTCCTGCACCTATTTTCTACGTTTCAATGAAACGTCACCCATTCCTTCTCGCCAGAGACGCTGCCTGTCCCGCTGAGTTACTCCAGTATTTTATGTCCATCCTCGGTGTAAATCAGCACCCGCAGTTCCTTCCTACACACCCCAGCTAACACATTCTGGGAGGTTGCGTTACAGTTGTACATGACATTCGTGAGGCCACATTTCATAAGTCATTGAATTACAAAAGCAGAATTAGGCCCATTCGGCCCATCAAGTCTACTCCGTCATCTAATCATGGCTGACCTTTCTTTCCCCCTCAACCCCATTCTCCCCATAATCCCCGACACCCTTAGTAGTGAAGAATCTGTCAAACTCCGCCGTACAAAATACCCAATGAGTTGGCCTCCTGTGGTCTCCTGCAATGAATTCCACCGATTCACCACCCTCCGACTAAAGAAAGAATCGCCTTTCTAAAGGTACGTCCTTTCCTATCCTATCCAAAAGTCTCTTAAACGCCACTATTGTATCTGCCTCCACCACCGCCCCTGGCAATGTATTCGAGGCCCCAACACACTGTGTAAAGAAAACTTGCCCCTAACATTTCCTTTAAACTTTGCCCCTCATGCCTCTAGTACTGGGGAAAATGTTCTGACTGTCCCAGAGGGTAGTCTATCGGCTGCCAGACCCGTGCCCTGGCCCCCCACTCCTCTCACTCACTCAGAGAACAGTTTGGAAAATCTGCATTCCTTCCTCTGTCCTCACCTGCTACGGATCCCTGGAACTTTACTTTAGAGATACAGAGTGAAAACAGGCCTTTTACCCCACCGAGTCCGGGCCGACCGGCAATCACCTCATATACTAGCACTCTCCTGCACTCTAGGGATAATTTACAATCTTTACCGAAGCCAATTAACCTACAAATCTGTACGTCTCTGGAATGTGGGAGAGAAAACCGGAGCAAAACCCCATTCAGTCACAGGGAGTGCGTACAAATCCCGTACAGACAGCACCCGTGGCCAGGATCGAACCCGAGTCTCTGGTGTTGTGAGGCGGAAACTCTACCGCTGCACCACCGTGCCGTCCCAATTCACCTGCATTTGGCCTATTGACTCTGGAAAGCCAGTTTCCTTTCCCCATCCTCACCAGCTCCGAATCTCTGGAACTCTGGCCAAAGCTCCTGGAAAACACCGACCAAAATAAACTCGACCTAAAAGCTGGCGCTTGGGCAGCCGGGGTTTGTTGCCGTGATCCCAGGCTGTGGGAGTTTGTGGCTGGGACTGAGCTATTTCCCTCCATTAGAAACACTTGTCAAACTGATGAACTCGCGTAAATATACCATTAAAAGCTCATTACAGGCAGACAAGTAACAGCTGGGAAACCACTCTGGAGAGCGAGAGTCGAGAGGGGGAGAGGTTTGTGTCTGACGCACTGTGTCCGCTCCCTTCCATCTTACAACTTCAAAGAGACATTTGGCCAGGAAGTGTTCAGAGGGCAATGGACCAAATGCGGGTGAATGGGACTGTCCCACTTTGCCAACTTGGTCAGCATACTCAACGTGGGCCGAAGGGCCTGTTCTGCGCTGTACAGTTCTGTGACTCCAAGCAAAATACTGACAGACCTAAGTTTAACATCACCCTTGGCTCTATATTGTTTCATACTCTGGCAGCCTGGCCCTCTCAGCCTGAAGGGATTAGATAGGGAGTGTGCACGGGGGTTATGGGGAGAAGGCAGGAGAATGAGGTTGAGAGGGAAAGATAGATCAGCCATGGTTGATCAATGGAGTCGACGTGATGGGCCGAATGGCCTAATTCTGCTTCTATATCTCATGAGATGAAATGTGCTTCACCAGCGTCTTGTACCCAGAGTAGGGGATTCAAGAACCAGAGAACATGGTTTAAGGTGAGAGGGGAAAGATCTGATAGGAACCTGAGGGGAAACATTTTCCTCACAGAAGGTGGGACGAGCTGCCAGAGGAGACAGAAATGGGAAACTGCAGAGGCTGGTTGACAAAAAAAAAATACACAGTGCTGGAGCAACTCAGCAGGCCAGGCAGCATCTCTGGAGGTAGTTGAGGAAGGTACTAGAACAACTTGGCCAGGTACATGGACAGGAAATATTAAGAAGGATACGGGGCAAATGTGGGCAGGTGGGACGAGCTCGAGATATACAACGTAAAACGGGCTCTTCGACTCACGGAAACCGCACCGACGAGCGATCACTCCAAACACTGCCACTCCCTCGCACACTGGGAACAATTTACAATGTTTACCCGGGCCAATTAACCTACAAACCTGCACGTCTTTGGAGTGTGGGAGGAAACGTTTTGCCCATTATCCTGTATCTGCACGATGTGATTGTAATCATGTACAGCCTTTATGGTGAACGGGTAGCACGCAACAAAAAGCTTTTCACTGGAACTTGGTACACGTGACATTAAACGGAACTCATTTGTGCATTCATCCTATCGCTCTGTGTGCACCCCCCGCCCACTCTAACAACCCCCCTCCTCTCCCCTCCAACCTTCCTCTCCAACCCCATCCCATCCCCTCCCTCCCTTCCCTCCAGCCCCCTCCCCTCCCCTCCCATCTCCTATCCAACCCTCCAACCGCCTCCCTCCCCTACCCCTACAACCCCCTCCCGTCCCTCCCCTCCACCCCCCCCCCTCCTCTCCAACCATCTCCCCTCCCATCTAACCCCCCTCCCCTCTCCACCCCACCCCCTACCCTCCCTCCCCTCCGACCTGCTCTACCCCCCTCCCCTCCAATCTACTCCACCCCATCCGCTCCAACCCCCACCCCTTCTCTCCAACCTCCTCCCCTCCTCCCTCACCACCCCTCTCCTCCACCACACTCCCCTCCCCTCTCTCCTACCTGCCTCGCAGGGCCCCTGATGAGCCAGGGTGAGGTTGGCGCTCTGGTTAGCTCTGGCCGCCTGTTGGAAGCGGCAGAGTTGCGGGTAGGTGTTGCCGTCGGAGCCGCAGACGGCGAGGTGGTGGCGGCAGACACACTGCGGTTCGGGCACCTCTCCGTTGGCCAGGCCGGCCAGCTCCAGGCGGCAGTCCAGCCCGTCCCCGCACAGCCCGTAGAAGTGGTTGGTGTGGTCGAGATCACACAGCTGCCCTTCCACATTGCCGCACTCCCAGCAGCAGCCGCAGCGGTCCCGCACCGCTCCCGCCCCGCAGCCCCGGGGAACGGCGCATAGAGCCGCCTCGCACGGCGGGCAGTCGTTGCCCTCCTCCAACAGCCGCTGCCAGCCCGGACCCACCTCGTCCGGAGACCACCCGGGGGCCGCCCGGGATCCCGGTACACACCCGATCACCGCAAGCACAACCAGCGGCCCGAGGAGAGCGGAGACCGTCGCGCCGGTCATCTCATTGCCGGCAATCTCACAGCAGTCGCGACTCACTCACACCCGCCTCATCGTCCCCGCAGCTCGGACCCTGAAACACAGCCAGGTTACTCTCGTTTAGTTTGGCGATGAGATGCAGCGTTGAAACATGCCCTTCGTCCCTCCATACCGACCACCCAACAATCACCCTTACACTGAGCTACAGGGTCTGAGGAAGGGTCTCGACCCGAAACGCCACCCATTCTTTCTCTCCAGAGATGCTGCCTGTCCCGCTGAGTTACTCCAGCTTTTTGTGTCTATCTTCGAGGTGCAGGGAGAGGTTGGGCAGGCTGGGACTCTATTACTTGGATCGCAGATGAAGAAGAGGTGACCTTATAGAGGTGTGTGCATAAAATCATGAGAGGAATAGATCGGATAGACGTACAGTGTTTTGCCCTGAGTAGCGGAACCGAGTAGTTTTAAGATGAGGGCGGAAATATTTAATTGGAATCTGAGGGGTAACTGTTTCATACAAAGGGTGGTGGGTGTATGGGACGGCTGCCGGAGGAGGTAGTTCAATCAGGTATTATTGCAACGTTTAAGAAACATTTGGACAGGAATATGGATAAGACAGGTTTAGAAGGATATGGGACATGTTGGCTTTGTGGGGAAGTTGGGCCGAAGGGCCTGTTTCAGTGCTGTGTGACTCAATGACTCGCTCTATCCTACACACTAGGGACAACTTATAAAAGCCAATTAACCTACACATCTGCATGTCTTTAGAGTGTGGGAGGAAACCGGGGCACCCAGAGAAAACTCGCGCAGACACAGGGAGAACGTGCCAACTCCGTGCAGACAGCAGCGGAAGTCAGGATCGAAGCCGGATCTGTGGCGCTGTGAGGCAGCAGCTCCACCGCAGCGCCACTGTGCCGTCGCACCAAATAATGACCGCAGAAACAAGGGGAGTGCAGATGCTGGTCTACACAAAGACACCAAGTTTGAAGATGGGGTGGGAAAGGTTTAATAGAAAACTGAAGGGCAACTTTTTCCCACAAAGGTTGGTGGGTGCACCATCTTAACCCCCCCCCCCCCCTCTCCCCTTAAACCCACGACCTCTGGTTCTTGAGTTCCCTACTCTGGTAAAAGACTCTGTGACCCTATCTATTCGCCTCATCATTTTATACACCCGTCAGTCCCCTGCGCTCCAATAAATAAAGTCCTAGCCTGCCCAACCTCACCCTGTAGCTCAGGCCCTTGAATCCTGGCAACATCCTCAAATCATAGATGTGAAGAGCACGGAGACCAGCCCTTCGGCCCACCATGTCCATGCTAACCAATTTGGCATTCTAGTTGCATTTCCCAGCATTTGGCCCAGAGCCTTGTAAACCCTTCATGCATCCACATCATGTATCTGTCCAAATACCTCATTCCGGATACCGACCACCCTCTGAGTGAAAAAGCTATCCCTGTCTCTTAAACCTCCCCTTATGCCTGTGCCCTCCTGTAGAATTTTAGAATCCTCTACCCTCAAAATGCCACTATAGCACATTCCTTTGTCTCTTGTATAAAGTTTGGAATGACATTTTTGGAATTTTTACAAAACTATTTAACACAAAATTGAACCCCAATACAGAACTGATTATCTTTGGATCAATGGAAGAGGGAAGAAAACTAACTATATTCCAAGAAGCTTTTCTTAACTACGGTCTAATAACAGCAAAAAAACATACTCAAATTTTGGAAAAACGCAACCGCGCCAACATTCAAAATGTGGATTTCAAACATGTCTGAAACGCTACACCTTGAAGAAATGAGATTCCTCCTACTAGGCAAAGTAGACCTATTCTTAAAGACGTGGTCTCCTTTTATCAACTTTTTACAAGCAGATGGTGCAACATGACATAACCTTAGAAATTAAATGGTTTAGAACCGGGTGATGGATGGGCAAAAATACGAAATGGGTAGCTCTCTCCTAATCTCTCTTTTCTCTACTTTCTCCTTTTCTTTCAATCTTTTTAGCTTCTCATCTCTGCCTTTATTTCTTTGGCTATCTGTTTCTACTCGCTTATCTATCTATTCCGACACTCTTTATTTCTTCTTTTCTCTCACTGTTCTTTTAATAAAGAAAAATTTTAATTAAAAAAAAAAAAGAATCCTCTACCCTGGGAAAGAGTCTGTGAGAGTTCACTATCCGTGCCCCTCGTGATCTTGGACACCTCAACAAGATGTCCCTGGGTGGGAGCATGTGCTGTCCAGGCGCTCTCTGGAGGACCTGGGTTTAGTTTTACTATTGTCACATGTGAAAAGCTTTGTTTAAAAAAAGCAAGTTTTGTATTTATTCTAATGAAAATGACATACATATTTTTTTTTTTACACGTGAGTAATAGGGTCAGAGCAAGAGTTACAGGGGCCAGAGAGGTGTGACCTGAAATGCATTGGAGTATTTGGTAGAACTTGCTGCGTTCTAGCAGCAAGAGCTGTCGTGTTGAGACACAGCGTGGAAACAGGCCCTTTAGCCCACCGAGTCCCGCGATCCCCCTCCACCCACCTGGACAATTTACAATGTTTTACCGACAACCCTTTGGGATGTGGGTGGAAACCGGAGATCCCGGAGAAAACTCACACGGCCACAGGGAGAAGGTACACACTTCGTATGGACAGCACCCGGAGTCAGGATCGAACCCGGGTCTCTGGCTCCGTCAGGCAGCAGCTCTGCCCGCTGCGCCACTGTGCCGCCTTTCGCTCAGCTTCTCAGCAGGGAGAGTCTTTGGCAGAATGTGCAGTGTTCCTGCAACAAAAGCCGTGGTGTGTGTAGTGGAGGCTGGAGAGAGTTGTGGTGAAGCATGATGTCAGTGCTCCTCCCCAGGGAGCACGCGTGGAAATGCAAACGTGGGCACCGTCCCAGCCCACAGACCCCAGCACCGGGGCGGGGGGGGGGGGGGGGGGGGGGGGGGTGGGGGGGGGAGGGAATGGGAGGAGAGGAGGCGAGGGCAGTAGGGAATGGGGAGAGGGGGGAAGGTGAGAGGGGGAAGGCAGAAGGATTGGGCGCCGGGGGGGAGGGTGGAGAGGAGGAAAGTGATAGGGGGAAGGGGGCAGGGAATGAAGAGCAGAGAGAGTGAGGTACAGTGAAAAGCTTTGGTAAAGAGAGGGGGAGCGGAGGGACAAAGAGAAGTTGGTGAGGCAAATATATATTACCCTCCCACCACTCTTTTGTTACACCCTTTTCACCTCCAGCCTTTTTCACTTACTACACCCATCCGCCAACCAACCCCCTTCACCTGTATCACCTGTATCCATCTACCACTCGCCAGGTTTAGTCCCGCTGCCCCCATCTCTATTTTCCAGCTACCCCCCCCCCCCCCCCCCCCCCACCCTCCACTCCCTCAGTCTGAAGAAGGTTCCCGACCTGAGACACCGTCTGTCCATTCCCCTCCACAGACGCTGCCTGACCCGCTGAGTTCCTTAGCGGGTCAGTGTGTGTGTTTAACTGTAGATTCCAACATCTGAGCTTTTTGGCTGGGAGAATGGGAGGTCTGATGCACTCAATCCCCTGAATCCCCTTGTGAGCACTGAATACAGAGCAGCGAAGGGAAGGAAGAGAGAGGCACAGGGCAGGGGGGGAGAGAGAGAGGGGGGGGGGGGGGGAGCACAGGAGCTGCACAAAGTCAGTGCTGGTTGCACAGGGAGTTACGGGGAGACAGCCACCAACTCCCTAGTTAATACAACGCTGGGGAAAGGCCCTGAGATATCACACTGACAGGGACGCGAGAGAGTTCAGGAAAAGCTACCACGACCTCGGATAACATTAGCTCCTTCAACGAGCGTTGGCTCTGAAACTTTAACAACATTGTGGATGCATCTCCGACACTTTACAAAACATTCCTGGCATCGGTCGTGCCGTGTAAAAGTCAGCCTGAAACATTAACTCTCTCCCTCCTCAAGTGTATTGTCTATTGTCTATTGAGCCTGGTCAACGGGTGCTCCCTGCTCTCCGACCGGTTGCTGCTCCTTTCCATTAACCCTTTGGTTAACCCAGTCACAGAGCCTGGCCACCAGCGGCAGATGGCCATGGCGATAAACAGAAATACTAAGTGAAGGGGGTATAGATTAAGATAGGAGGGGGCAGAGAGAGGGGGCAAGAGGGGAGAGAGGGGGAGGAGAGGGAACAGAGAGAGAGGAAGTCAAGAGAGGCGTCGGGGGCAGAGAGAGGGGCAGAGAGAGGGGGGGGCAGAGAAGGGGGCAGAGAGAAGGGAGATGGAGCGAGGGGGCAGGGAGAGGGGGCAGAGAGAGGGAGATGGAAGAATAGGGGGCAGAGGGAGGGGGGAAGGGAGAGGGGGCAGAGGGGGGCAGAGAGAGAGGGGGCAGAGAGAAGAGAGAGGGGCGGAGAGGAGGGGAGAGAGAAAGGCCGTACTTATACTAGAGGGCGACAGGGGGCAACGAGAGGGGGCGAACGAGAGGGGAACGATAGCTCATATGGAACAGGCGAAACGACAAGGGGGACAAGGGAGGTGGAGAGGGCAAACGAGAGGGGGCAGAGGAGGGGGCCAGAGGGAGGGAGAGGGAGGGAAGGGGAGGGCAGAGAGAGGGGGAGATGGAGCAGAGAGGGGGAAGGGGGCAGAAGAGAGGTCAGAGAATAGATAAATTGGGGCAGATAGAAGGGGGCAGGGGAAGGGGCGGCAGAAAAGAGGGGCAGAGGTGAAGAGGAGAGAGAGAGGAGGGTTGAAGGGGAGGGAAATAGGAGGGAGAAGGAGGGAGGGTGGAAAGGAGTAGCACCTCCAGAATACTGACTGCGCTCGTACCCTGTCCACCCAACCCTCTCTCTCTTTTTTCCCTTTCACTTGTCACTCGTCACTCTCTCTGTCACTCTTTGTCCCATTATCCTCCTGTATCCTGTTTGAACACAATATGGGCGGCTTGCTTTGATCATGTATAGTCCCCTCCACGACTGATATAGCACAACACAACAAAAATCGCTTTTTTTCACTGCAGCTTGACTTGAAAGCACGTGACAATATATAAATTAAACTCTCACTCCTGCACAAACTATCCCTACCCAATCCACTCCTCTTCCTCGTCCCTCTCTCTCTCTCTCCCTGTCTCTCTCCTCCTCTTCTGTCCACTCTCTGTCTGTCTCTCTCTCTCTGTGTCTCTCTCTCTCAATCGCTTCTCTCTCGTCTTCCTCCTCCTGTTCTCCACACCAAACACTCGCCGCCGCAAAATCGCTCCATCCTCCTCACTCTCCCGTCCTGTCGTGTGTTCCCTCTAGTCCGCCTTCTCCCCCTTCTCTACTCGTCTCTCCCCCCTTCTCCTTCCTCTCTCTCCCCCCACACACCTCTCTCCTCTCTTCACTCTCTCCTCTCATCTTCCGCCTCTTCTCTCTCTCTCCTCCCCCGTCCCCATTCCCTCCCACTCCTCTCCACCCGCCGCCTCCCGTCTCTCCCCTCCTCTCTCCCCTCCTCCTCCACTCTCAACCCCTTTCCCTCTCTCCCCCCCTCTCCCTCTCCCCTCTTTCTCTCTCCCTCACTCTCCACTCCCGCCACCCTCTCTCTCCCCATGTCCCCTCACATCTCCCCACTAACTCCCCTCCACCTCCCCTCCTCTTTCTCTCCCTCAATTCTCTCCCAACCCCTTTCTCTACCTCCCCTTCTCCTCCCCCCACTCCTCCCGCTCCCCTCTCTATTCCTCCCACTCCTCCCCTCCCCCCTCTAACCTCTTCCCTCCTCTCCCTTCTCACTCCACTCTCTCTTCCTCCTTCCCCCCTCTCCCCCTCCTTCCGCAACCCCCCTCCCCTTCCTATCTCCCTCCCCATCCCCTCTCTCTTTCCCTCCTCACCTCTCTCTCCATCTCCAGCTCTCTCCCTTCCCGCACCTCGCCCCCCCCCCTCTCCTTCTCCACACCTTCTCTCTCTCTCCCCTCTCTCTCTCTCCTCCTTCCTCCTCCCCTCCCCCCCCCCTCCCTCTCTCACCCCATCTCTCCTCCTCTCCCTCGCCCCTCTCCCCCCTTTTCTCTCTTATCTCTCCTCTCGCTACTCTCCCTCCTCCTTGTCTGTCCTCCCCATCCCACATTTTTCTGACCCCCCCCCCCCCCCCTCTCTCTCATCTCTGCCCTGCTTCCCTCTCTCTATCCCCACTAACATCAGCTTCAGATGCGGGTGTGGGTCGGGACATGAAGCCGGACGGGACGACCCTTACCTCTGCCGGCTGCGCGCTGCGATGTCCGTGTTCCCAGCCGGTTTCCGCCCGGACACGGACGGTGCATATCGCAG
>CM069145.1:42879066-43087517 GCA_035221665.1 Okamejei kenojei | reverse complement strand
GCCCCCCACGCCCCGCCCCAGCCCCTCCCCCATCCAACCCCCCCCCCACCCCCCACACCCCCCCCCCCCCCCCCCCCTTTTGTTCTAGTCGGTTGTTATCTGTTTGTTTTTTTTTTTTTTTTTATTTTTTTTTTTTTCTTTTATTTTTTTCTTTTTTTCTATTTTCTTATTTTTTCTTTTTTTTTTTTTTTCTTTTCTACTTTTACTCAGAGTAGGGTGAATCAAGAACAGAGGATTTTAAGGTTTAACGTTGAGGAGAGGGAAGGCGAGATTAAATAGGAAATGAGAGGCACTTTTTTTGCACGCGGCTTCTGGGTGTGTCGAAAAGAGCCCCCAGAGGAGAATCGTTGACAGGTTACACGCAACACACTTCAAAAACTATCGGACAGGTTTAGGGGTTATGGGCAAAAGGTGGGCTGGTGTGACAACAAGTGATAGCTGGGGGCATTTGGCGGCATGAACAAGTGGGGCCGATGGGCCTTATTTCTATGCTGGGACTCTCTCTTAATGTTGCCAGACTCGAGGGCATAACTCCAGGGAGA
Source organism: Okamejei kenojei (assembly GCA_035221665.1). Classification (NCBI taxonomy): domain Eukaryota; kingdom Metazoa; phylum Chordata; class Chondrichthyes; order Rajiformes; family Rajidae; genus Okamejei; species Okamejei kenojei. Next base: position 43,086,975 of record CM069145.1, on the reverse strand, counting down.
GGTGGGGCAGGCTAGGACTTTATTCCTTGGAGCGGAAGAGGCTGAGCGGTGTCCTATTGAGGTGCTGGAATATGAGACCTCTGTCACCGGGAAGTAGGTATCGGGAGCAGAAACCCTGGTCCTGGTTCAAGAACAGATCATCCAGCCACTCATCTGCCTTTGAAAACTGAAACACCTGGACCACTAACTACGACGCACATTCCTGCCCGGTTAACTACATCCTTTGGCTTTCGTATCCATGGTTTTTACGTGGAAGGAATAACTGCAATTTATTGTGTACTAGACCATGGGGCCCGATGGGTCCCGTCCCTCAAATGCAGGGGGGGGGGGTTGAACACACACTACACCCCCCCACTCACTAACCACCCCACACACAAAACACACACCAACACAACACCACATTACCCCCCCCCCCCCCACACACGAGTTCTGGAAATTAAATGTAACTTTAAGAATTATAACAATTAAAGTTTTAAAGAACAAAAATTATGCAACGTTTTTCTAATGTTAAACAAAAACAGTGCAGAACCACTGTACGGTTGGCTGTGGAATTCAGCACTTTGATGTTCACAAACAAAGCATGAAGACCCCCCTGCTACACCCCTCGCACTCTCTCTTTTTCTGCCCATCTCTTTGCCCCTCAGTCTCGTCTGCCCCTCTGTCTTGCCCCTTCTCTCTGCCCTCCCTCTCTACCCCCCCCTTTAGGAGGGCTGCGGCGTTGGGGGCTATGGTAGTGGCTCGGATGGTGATGGGCTAACAGGAGCCAAATTAATAATATTAATATAATCTCAAAGGGGGGTGGTTTAGTGTGTGTGAGGTGGATTGAAGCAGATGAACACGCAGTCGTTTGGTTGAGCTGCAGAGGTCCATGAGGTCCCAAGACCACCCTTCGCGCAGTCGGACCCTCCCCTTTCCCCATTCCCCCCCTCCCCCGTTCTCTCGCTTGCCCCCGTTCCCGGTCCCCATCCCCTCTCTTCCTGTCCCGCCTCCCCTTCGCCGCATCGCTCCCTCGTTCTCCTGTCTCCCTTCCTCCCCCTTCCGCCCTTTTTCCTCCCTCCAAAGCCCTCCCCTCTCTACTCCACCACTCATCCCCTGTCCCCCCTCTCACCCCTCCTCCCTCCCCGTCCCCTTCCTTCCCTCTTTCCTCCTCTCCCTTCTCCCGTTCCCCTCATCCCTTCCTCTCTCCCCCCTCCATCCACCCCCTCTCCACCTCCTCCACCCTCTCTCCCTCCCCCTCCTACTCTCTTTCTTGCCACTCTCTAGCCATCTCTCCCCCTCCCGTCTCAGTTTCGCCCCTCCCTTCCCCTCCCCTTCGCCCTTTACCCCTCTCTGTCTCCCCCCCCCCATTTCATACCACATCCCAAATTTTATATTTATAGATAGATGTAAGTGTTTATTTCTGCATCTTACAGCTACAGTGAGAAGAATTTAGTTTTTTCTGTTTAGTGTTGTGCGCATTTTATTTGTTTAGTTTATGTATTACTGCATGTTGTTGTGTGCTGTGTGTCGCTCAGTATCTGTCAGCTCGCCCACTTCTGGTTTGTAAGTGAAATGGATCATGGTGCCGGAGGTGAGATCAGTTTATCGTGATATCATAGTTGGGCACAGGATTTATGTGGGCGAAGGGGCCCTGTTCTGTGTGTAATGTTCTATGTTGCACAGACTATAAACCTGACTGGACTTTACTTTTTCTTTCAGTTCCTTTTCGCCCCCCCTAACACACCCAGTGGAGTAGCCAATCATTCTATCCAATCCGCCAGCTGCCTCCCGCCACCAAACTCTCAATCACCAGACACAATGACCTGGAAGTTCCTGAGCACAGTACAAAGTGTGGAGGATGTGCCTGGACATCTCACATTCTTTGTCCTTTTGTCCTCAGACCGTCTTTCTCGCTCACTTTTCCATCAGAGATTTCCATTCGTGTCCGTCCTCTTTAATTTCGCTGTGATCCAATTCTCTCTCCGTCTCTCTCTCTCTCTGTCCAATATTTAGTTTGGAAGGCACGCCGCTGCTGGTTTAACTCGAAAACAAAAAAAGGGGGTGGCACACAAATGCGGAGTCATCTGGGGATCAGGCAGCATCTATGGAGAGAGGGATGGGTGACGTTTCGGGTCGGACGAGTTGAAGAAGAGTCTGATCCGAAACGTCACAGTTCCTTCTTCCAGAGTTGCTGCCTGTCCCGCTGAGTTACGCCAGCATTTTGTGTCTGTCTTCTTTTCATTTAGTGTAGTTTTTTGGTGTCTCACTAATCAGTCAACGCAAGATTTACCATGATTATCTAGTCGTTCACCGTTGTACCGAGAAAGGATAAAGATTAGATACTTCTTCATTATAAGGATAATTATTTCATCCTCTTTATCGATCTTCATCTGTGCTATGACACTTTCTCATCCAATTATGCGTTTCTTTTCTCTTTCTCTCTCTTCCACTTGATTTTCCTCACCTTTCCCTTCCCATTTCATCTCTCTTTTGCCCTTCATTAATTAATTCTCCCTGTTTAAGTCTCTCTATCGTGTTCAATCTCTATTCGGTCAGTCCACTTCTCACTCTCACAGCCCATGCTTCTCCCTCCTTCTGCCTCTCCCTTCCCTCCTCCAGCCCCTCTGTCCACTTGCTCTCTCCCTCCCTCCCTCTCTCTCCCACCCCCTCGTCCACCCCTGCTCTCTTTCTGTCTCTCCCCCCCCCCCCCCCCCCCCCCCCCCCCCCCCCCCCCCCCCCCCCCCCACCCCCCCCCCCCCCCCCCCCCCCCCCCCCCCTCTTCTCCCTCTTTCTCCTAATGAGGACTGTTTAAAGATCTGCTTCTCTGCGACGGGCTGTGATCGCCATCTCGTGGTGTCTCCTGGATCTGCATTCCTGGGCCAAGCTCCCTAAGAACAGGAAGGGCTTGGTCCCACCAACCCACAATGCGCTTTTTTTCTTCCTTGTTGCTGCTCTCTACTTTCGTCCTATGTCCCTCTTCTCTCCCATTGCCTTGATATCTCCCATTGTATATTCCCTCATCTCTCCCTTGTCCATTCCTTCTGTGCTTCCTATATCGTCTCTCATTCTACTTTCTAACCCTTTCTCCTGTGGTTTCCCCTTTTTCCCCTTCTCTTCCTCCCTTTTTCTCCTTAAACGTGTGCGTCTCTCTTTACCCAACTCACAGTGACTCTCCCTTTCTGTGTCTGGCTCTCCACCTCTTTCTGAATCCCCTTCCTCCTGGCGTGTTTCTCCCTCCCTCCACTCTCTTCTTTTTCTCTTTTCCCTCCTTTTGTCTCCCTCTCTAACCCACTTCCTCCTCTTCCCCTCCTCCAGGCTATACTCTCTACCCTATTCACCCCTCCCCAGCCTCCACCAAGCTCCTCCCCCCTCTCTCTCTTCTCTTCTCTCTCTCTTCATGTTAAAGAGTGGCAGGGAATCAGAGGGGTTGGTATGGGGTGTGGGAAGAATAGCGTTGCGTTGTGAGGTTTAAATGGGGGGAACTGGGGTGTGTGAGCTTACTTTGAGACTTCGATGGGTTGAACAATCAGAAAACTACAAAAGTGGATTTCCTTTGGTGTTTAGAGGTTTCTGTGCGTGTATCGGCATGGCAATTGGCCACCAGTGTGGAAGGAAAGGTTTGATTAAGGAGCTGCTCATTTGTTGCGTCTGTCTGGCCTGCCTTTCCCTCTCTCCTGCCCCTTGGCATCCGCCCTTCTGGCCCCACACCTCCCTATCTGTTTTCTATTGTTCTTTTTCTCCCTCCTTTTCTCTTCACACCATGTTTCTTTCTCTCTCCATCAAAACACCCACTGCTCTCCCTCTGGCTCCTTTATCTGTCTTGCCATGTCTCTGGTGGATTCACACCACGTCACGCTAGGATGGATTGGGATGTTTGTACTAACTGATAGACCATTAAGGATAAGTAATTCCTGTGGGGTTTAGCTCAGTATCTTATCCGGTCAGAAAATTAGCCCCTAGTATCTACCCAACTCCTAGTGCCTGTGACAAGAATTTGAGGTTAAATTTATGGGCGATAAGTTCAACAAGGGGAGAGATATAATCATAAAATGTCTGCTTGACCAGTTTTTTTAAAATTGTATCACTGAACAGACCTCCATTAGACATTTCCCTCCGGTCAATTTGAAAGAATCTCAAATGGAGCTTAGTGGGAAGTTCTTTAGCCAAGGCGTGAATCTGTGGAATTCAGAGTGTATCCAACAAGGTTAAATCAGATAGGACTTACTATTTTTTCAGTCTGAATGAAGAGAGGGAACTTTCTTTTAGTCATAGGGATGGTGAATCTGTGGAATCCATTGCCAGAGAAGGTGTGGATACCTCCTTACTTTTAAACATCAAAACCCTCTTATTATAAACCCAGCTGATTGACTTCACGGTTACCGGCTGCACTTGATGTTGGCTCCGGGTATCATCCACATGGAAACCAGATCCCATTGCACTGTAGCTTTATATTTAGTCATACGCTCGCACAGCAGGGAAACACGCCTTTCACCCAACTCGTCCTTGCCAACAAAGATGCTCCATCTAAGCCGGTCCCATTTGGCTGTGTTTGGCCCATATCCCTCGAAACCTCTCCTATTTATGTTCCTGTCGAAATATCATAAATGTCGTTATTGTAATCCCTCCTCTGGCAGCTCGCTCCATATGCCCACTGTTCTCAATGGAAAATGTTGACATTCAGCTTCCTATTAGATCCTCTTCTTTTCACCTTAAACCCATGACCTCCAGTTCGTGAATCCCCAACCCATGGAACAACACTGTGCATTCAGCCTATCTGTTTATACACCCGTGACTCTTTAGGATCACCACTCAGCCTCCTGCTTTCCAAGGAATAGAGTCCTAGCTTGCCCAATGGAGTCTGGTGAACTGTGAGGAGGATGCTATGAGAATGCAGGGTGACTTGGACTGGTTGGGGAAGTGGGCAGATGCATGGCAGATGAAGTTGAATGCGGATAAATGTGAGGCTATCCACTTTGGTTGCAAAGTCTGGAAGGCAGATTACTATCTAAATGGTGTCAAGTTGGGAAAAGGGGAAGTACAACGGGATCTGCGGGTCCTTGTACATCAGTCTATGAAAGTAAGCATGCAGGTACAGCAGGCAGTGAAGAAAGCGAATGGCATGTTGGCCTTTATAACATGAGGAATCGAGTATAGGAGCAAAGACATCCTTCTGCAGTTGTACAGAGCCCTAGTGAGACCACACCCGGAGTATTGTGTGCAGTTTTGGTCCCCTAATTTGAGGAAGGACATTCTTGCTATTGAGGGAGTGCAGCGTAGGTTTACAAGGATCATTCCCGGGATGGCGGGACTGTCATATGCTGAGAGCATGGAGTGGCTGGGCTTGTACACTCCTGGCATTTAGAAGATGAGCGGGAATCTTATTGAAACATAAAGATGTTTAGGATTTGGACCACACTAGAGGCGGGAAATGTGTTCCCGATGTTGGGGGGAAGTCCAGAACCAGGGGCCACAGTTTAAGAATAAGGGGACGCGAGGAACACTTTTTACTCCCAGAGAGTTGTGAGTCCTGTGGAATTTCTCTGCCTCAAGGGTGGTGGAGGACAGGTTCTCTGGATACTTTCAAGAGAGAGCTAGATAGGGCTCTTAAAGATAGCGGAGTCAGGGGATATGGGGAGAAGGCAGGAACGGGGTACTGATTGGGGATGATCAACCATGATCACATTGAATGGCGGTGCTGGCTCGAAGGGCCGAATGGCCTGCACCTATTGTCTATTGTCTATTGTCTATTGTCTATTGTCTTGACTCGAAACACCACCCATTCCTTTCTCCAGAGACGATGCCTGCCTGGATGAGTTACTCCACATTTTGTGTCCATCTTTTGCCCAACCTCCACTCATAGCTTAGCCCCTTGAGTCGTAAACCTTTGTATGACTTTCTCTGCACTCTTTCCAGCTCAATGACATCTTTGCTATAGCAGGGTGCTCCAAGTGCAACCTCAACAACATCTTTAAACACGATTCTTTTCCAAAATGAACATTTGTTTCGAGCAGTAATCTCCAGCTCAAGTCCCTCGGTATACGAGGCACATTAAGTTCACAGATAGACACAAAATGCTGGAGTAACTCAGCAGGACAGGTAGTATCTCTGGATAGAAGAAATGGGTAACGTTTCGTGTCGAGACCCTTCTTCAGAAGTCTCGACTCGAAACACCAAACATTCCTTCTATCCAGAGATACTTTGTCCCGCTGAGTTACTCCAGCATTTTGTATCTACAGTGGCTTGCAAAAGTATTCATACCCCTTGAACTTTCCACATTGTTCACGTTTACAACCAACAAACATAAAGTATTTTATTAGGATTTTATGTGATAGAGCAACACAAAGTGGCACATAATTGTGAAGTGGAAGGAAAAATGATACATGGTTTTCAAATCTTGTTTACAAATAAAAACTGAAAAGTGTGGCGTGTAAAAGTAATTCAGCCCCCCTTTACTCTGATACCCCTAAATAAAATCCAGTGCACCAATTGCCTTCAGAAGTCACCTAATTAGTAAATAGAGTCCACTTGTGTGTAATCTAATCTCAGTATAAATACAGCTGTTTCTGTGAAGGCCTCAGAGGTTTGTTAGAGAACATTAGTGAACAACACAATGTTCCTTGGGCATCATGAAGCCCAAGGAACACACCAAAACAGGTCAGGGATAAAGTTGTGGATAAGTTTAAAGCAGGGTTAGGTTATAAAAAAATATCCCAAGCTTTGAACATCTCACGGAGCCTGTTCATCCATCATCCGAAAATGGAAAGAGTATGGCACAACTGCAAACCTACCAGACATGGCCGTCCACCTAAACTGACAGGCCGGGCAAGGAGAGCATTGATCAGAGAAGCAGCCAAGGTAAACCTGGAGGAGCTGCAGAGATCCACAGCTCAGGTGGGAAATTCTGTCCCACAGGACAACTATTAAGTCGTGCACTCCACAAATCGGGCCTTACGGAAGAGTGGCAAGAAGAAAGCCATTGTTGAAACAAAGCCATAAGAAGTCCCGTTTGCAGTTTGCCACAAGCCATGTGGGGGACACAGCACACATGTGGAGGGAGGTTGCCTCTGGTCTGATGAGAGCAAAAAATGAAGTTTTTGGCATAAATGCAAACCGCTATGTGTGGTGGAAATCTAACACTGCACATCACCCTGAACACACCATCCCTCACTGTGAAACATGGTGGTGGCAGCATCATGCTGTGGGGATGCTTTTCTTCTGCAGGGTACAGGGAAGCTGGATCAGGGGATTGATGGGAAGATGGATGGAGCCAAATACAGGGCAATCTTGGAAGAAAACCTTTAGAGTCCTGCAAAAGACTTGAGACTGGGGCGGAGGTTCACCTTCCAGCAGGACAACGACCCTAAAAACAGCCAGAGCTTACAATGGAATGGTTTTAGATCAAAGCATATTCATGTGTTCGAATGGCCCAGTCAAAGTCCCAGACCTAAATTCCAATTGAGAATCTCTGGCAAGACTTGAAAATTGCTGTTCACAGACGCTCTCCATCCAATCCGACTGAGCTTGAGCTATTTTGCAAAGAAGAATGGGCAAAAAATTTCAGTCTCTAATGTGCAAAACTGGTAGCGACATACCCCAAAAGACTTGCAGCTGTAATTGCAAGCGAAAGGTGGTTCTACAAAGTATTGACTCAGGGGGGCTGAATACTTTTGCACGCCACACTTTTCAGTTTTTTATTTGTAATAAAATTTGGAAACCGTGTATCATTCCCTACCACTTCACAATTATGCACCACTTTGTGTTGGTCTATCACATAAAATCCCAATAAAAACATTTACGTTTGTGGTTGTAACATGACAAAATGTGGAAAGGTTCAAGGGGTATGAATACTTTGCAAGCCACTGTATCTTCGGTTTAAAAACAAGCAAATCTGCAGTTCCTTCCTACACATTAAATTCACACACTGCTTATTGCTCTGCGTAAAGTCTTGTGTGCCTAAGGTCTACTTGGACATAAGTATATACTTGAAAATTATTTAAAAGGCTGCCATGCAAGTACTTGGCTTTGAGTAAAATGTTGTAAAACTGAGTTTAAAACCTGTGTTTCTGTGACCTTATCACCAGAGGTGCAGTCAAAACGTGCGAGCATGTTGGCTAATTTGTCCTGCTGTCCTTTTCACTGCAATGTTTAGTTCATTGTCATCTGTACTGAAAAAGCTTTTCAGGTGCAGTGAAAAGCTTTTATCGCGTGCTAACCAGTCCGCAGTACTATACATGATTACAATTGAGCCATTCACAGTTTACAGATACATGCTAAGAGGAATAATGGTTAGTGTAAGGTAATGTCCATTTAAAGATAGTCAGAGGGCCTGCAAAGAGGTAGATAGTAGCTCAGATCCGCTCTCCGGTTGTCGGTAGGATGGTTCAGGTGGGAAGAAAATATCCGTGAATCTGGAGGTGTGCGTTTTCACACTTCTGTATCTCTTGCCTGATGGGAGAGGGGAGTAGAGGGAGTGACCGGGGTGAGACTGGTCCTTGAATATGCTGGTGGTCTTGCTGAGGCAGCAAGGAGTGAAACGGTGCTTTGCTGCATTTACACAGGTACAGTGAAGTGTCTCATTTTGAATGCTATCCAGTAAAATCACACTATACATCAGCACAGTCATACACGAGTTGCTTTGTTTAGATTTATTGTCACATGCACTGAGGTAGAGTGAAAAGCTTTGTTTTGCATGTTATCCAAACAGATCTGTGGAATTCTCTGCCTCAGAGGGCGGTGGAGGCAGGTTCCCTGGATGCTTTCAAGAGAGAGCTGGATAGGGCTCTTAAAGATAGCAGAGTCAGGGGGCTATGGGGAAAAGGCAGGAACGGGGTACTGATTGGGGATGATCAGCCATGATCACATTGAATGGCGGTGCTGGCTCGAAGGGCCGAATGGACTACTCCTGCACCTATTGTCTATTGTCTATTGTCTATCATATATGCGCTACATTGACACAGTCAGTTCAAACTCAAGTGCAATAGATTGTAGTTTTTTAAATAAAGTAGATTTCTTCTGAGGCAGTACACAGTCACTTGGTTTCCGGTGCCAAAATCTACCTTTTGATAATCAGGTTCTTGAAAAACATTGAGTCTTGACGTGGCCATGAAGGCCCGTTGTCCTGGTGGTGGCTCTGGGTCGGAGTTGCAGGGCTTGACCTGGCCAGGTGATGTTGTCGATGTCCTCCTCCACCGCTCTGTGCCGCTGCAGGCCGCATCCGATCTGCGCGCTCGGCCCAACCGCGGGACGAGTTACCACCGGTCTGGGCGATTTTCCCCTCCCTCGTCCTCCATGCCATGGTCTCACGCCGACCTCCGAACCATCCCACAACTGAATCTTCCTCTCACCAACTAGAGAGCCACCCGGGCCTCCCAGCTACCTCATCGGAGACCCTCGGACTATCTTTAATTGTACTTGACTGGACTAAACATTTTTCCCTTTATCCTGTATCTGTACACTGTGGGCGGCTCGATTGTAATCATGTACAGTCTCTCTGTTGACTGGATAGCATGCAACAAAAAAGCTTTTCACTGTACCTCAGTACACGTTACAATAAACTAAACTAAACCCCTAGACACCACCGAGAGCGTGGAAGATGAGGCCCCAGCCCACTCACTGGCACCCATCTCCTCCGTCCACCACTGCCTGCACTGACAAATACTTTTATTACAAAATAAACTTTTGCTCAGAATAACAAAAATTAATATTAAACTATCAAAAACCTCTTCATACATTCTCAATGTCTATATATTCAATAGAGTCATACTGAGTAGTGTCGCACTTATTTGTGAACCAAACGCCCTTGCCACCCATGTGGCCCCCTGGGATGATCTTCCTTCCCTTGTTTGAGGGGTGTCCCCACCAGACCCTGCCTCTCAATGTCCAGCAGTGGAAGTTGCCCTAGACTGTGGTCCTCCCCCCACAGAGCCTTGGCGTTGGCTGCCCCTATGATGAAATGGAATGCACACCTTCTAATGTCGATAAGGTGCACACTTCTCACAGAGGCCTATCTGTTATGTATCTGTAAGCAGCCCTCACTTCATGGAGGTCAGACTATAACTAGCTATATTTCAAAGCCTAAGTTACTTAGCCCCTTAAACCAAAGTTTAGCTGTCAATAATCACTATTTTGAGCAGGTAGTCGATGCTGATAGCTGAAGCATGGTCTCGACCCAAAACCTCACCCATTCCTTCTCTCCAGAGATGCTGCCTGTCCTGCCGAATTACTCCAGCACTTTGTGTCCATCTTCGGTTTAAACCTTCATCTCCAGTTCCTTCCTACTGATAGCTAACAAAGCAAGTTTAAACGGTGAATGTTTAAATGAAACATGTTTTATTTGGAGAGGTATCTTCTACAGAGGTTCTAGTTTACATAGAACGTAAAACAGTACAGCACAAGAACAGGCCCTTCGCCCACAGTGTCTGTAGCTTCTACGGTATTTCCAGGAACAATGACCGCAATGGGGTAGAGGTGAATCAGACAGTACCCTAGCTTGTGGAAGGACAGTTCAGAAGCCTGATAAGAGGGGACAAGCTGTTCCCAAGAACATGACACCAAGACCACTTCTTATCTACCTGCGCGTATTCCATGTTCCTCCAAACACAAGTACAACTCTTGCAACGTATAAAAACGATACTAATAAGTTGCAGATGGGCAAGTTGACCATGGCAGACAGAGACTGAGGAGGGAACTGTAACTTCTACCCATCCTTGCTGTCTTCTAACGTTGATACGGTTCCTCTGCAAGTTGACATCTTTGTGATGTTTTGCAACTGTATTGATCAGGTCAAACAGTTGGAGGGAGGTAATTAGGTGAATGTGAACCTTGTTTCCTGATCGGGTCACGAGGATCATCGTGTAAAGGTGTCATAGATTGCGTCGTTTGTCTTGATCATATTGGCAGGGTGTACTGGTTAGAAGTTGAGCTTATTTAACAACAAGCACCTCTACCCTAGGCCAGTTTCTACTGCTGTGCTGGAAAGCTGAGGATAGCAATAAGTCTGATGAAGGGTCTCAACCCCAAATGTCACCTATTCCTTTTCTTCAGAGGTGCGGCCTGACCTGCTGGGTTACTCTAGCACTTTATGTCTATCTTCTGCAACAGAAGGTTGAGGGTTGAGTCAGTGAGTAGCCTCTTTGGGCCTGGACGATGACTATCCATCACACACCAAGCCTCAGTTCATCCCTCAGCACGCACTGTGGAGGCCTGGCCAGTTGGCAACATTCCCGAATGGACATCTTGCTAAAGCTCGTGCCACCAGACTCAGGAACAGCTTCTTCCCCCCTCATTAGCAGGTTCCTGAACGGTCCTTCCACAAGCTCGGGTACTGTCCGATTCTTTTTTTTTTTGGTTTGGTTTGGAGATACAACTCGGAGACAGGCCCTTCGGCCCAGCGAGTCCGTGCCGACCAGCGATCAACCCGTACACTAACCGCACACTAAACCTACAAGCACCTACAAGGCCACACTTTTGGCAGCGGACAACTTCACAGTGAGGGTGCAGGGTGCAGGTGAGATTCAATTATAACTTTTAAAAGATCGTTAGACAGAGGGAAAAGACTTTTGACTAAGAGAGTGGAAAACCCGACACTACAACAATCCAAACCCTGAGGGGAAAATTACTATTACAATTTTACCAAAAGTCACCGGCACATCTTTGGAGTGTGGGAGGAAACCGGAGTGGTCACACAGAGAATGTACAAACTCTGTACAGGCAGGACCCATCGTTAGGATCGAACCCGGGTCTCTGGTGCTGTGAGGCAGCAACTCTACCGCTGTGCCACTGTGCTGTCCCACAACGCTGAGAACTATATTCCAGACTCTGTATCTTTCCCTTTGCTCTACCTATTGTGCTTGAGTTTGAACTGATTGTATTTATGTGTGGTATATTTGATTGTATTTGATACCACAGCAAACAAAGCTTTCCACTGTACCTCGGTACATCTGAATAATGAACTTAAGTCAACAAGTTGATGGTCCCTGTAGCATTTGATGTCCATCTCCGAATCTGTCCCTGGGAACAGCCCATATATCAATGAATCGTCTGATACGGAGCTGTCCGGATGAACCGTGACAAGGGTCCTTGCATTATTCTCCAGACCTTCATCGCAAAGCAGATGTCAGATGTTTGTTTCTGAGATACAGCTATGTCTGAGACTCAGACTTCCTACAGTGTCTGGTTCGCTACCTTTGCCCGACAGGACCCGGAAGAAGGAATGAGTGGGGTGGGACAAGTCTTTGGTTGTGTTGGCTGCTTTGCTGAGGCAGTGTGAAGTATCGATGGAGTCTGGTCTGTGTGATGGACCGGGCTACATCCACAACTCTCTGCAATTTCTTGGGCAGAGCTGGCTCCCAAACCGAGCTGAGACGCGGGCCAACAGTCTTCTGCCATACATCTGTAGAAGTTTGTAAAAGTGATTGGAGACCGATTCCCTCGGTCTCCTCGGGGATCGTGAATAATCCCACCACTCTCTCCGTTCCTTGATCAAAGAAGGGTCCCGACCTAATCGGTGGTCGGTGTGCACTCGATGGGCTGAAGGGCCTGTTTCGTGCTGGATCTTTACAACTAAAACAAAAAATGATTGTAGTAGGGATGAGGCATTGTCTGAAGAAGAGTCTTGGCCTGAAGCACCTATCCATGTTCTCTGGAGATGCCGTCTGACCCGCTAAGTAACTCCAGCACTGTGTGTGTATCTTTGGCCATTCAGGTAAACCTTAGCCTGTGGGCGTGGCGTGGGGTGGAGGGGAACCTGCAGCTGGAGACGTTCCCCAGCGCCTTGTTCTTTGTGGGTTTGGGGGGGGCGGTGAAAAGCCCGGTGGATACACTGCAGGGAGTGTGGTCCCGGGTATGGGGAGAAATGTCTGCCTCAGGAAATAGAAACCTCACCCGGGGCAGACACAAAAAGTAACTCAGCGGGACAGGCAGCATCCCTGGAGAAAATAAATAGGTGACGTTTCCTGTCGATACCCACTTTAGACCGAGAGTCTGGGGAGAGGGACGCTAGAGATAGGGGTCTGGTGTAAAAACGATAGATCAACGCCTTGATCTGTTGTTTCCACACTTTAACTTTCCATATCTCGAGATTCCCTCCTCCCCTGAGCCTGAAGAAGGGTCTCGACCCGAAACAACGCCCATTCCTTCTCTCCAGAGATGCTGCCTGTCCTGCTGAGTTACTCCAGCTTTTTGTGTCTATCTTTGGTTTAAACCAGCACCTGCAGTTCCTTCCTACACACTGCAGTGAAAAGTCTTTGGTGCGCCCTAGCCAGTCAGCGGCAGGACAATACATGATTCCAATCGAGCCATTCACAGTGTGCGGATACATCATAGGTAAAGTAAGAAATGTTGTTTCAGGAGTAGAGATTTTAAAGTGTGGTGCGATTATAAAGTGTGTTTGCAGAACTGCTCCTGTGACTAACACACAAATAGTCGCCTTGGTTGGGCGCCATCGTGGAAGGGGTAAGGGATACGAGAGATGCAGATGGTGATATGGAGAGAGATATGGAACAAATGAATGAAAGAAACGCGATAAAGTAACGACGATAAAGGAAGCGGCCCCATTGTTGGCTGTGGGCTGGGTGAGAATGAGTTATACAGTCAGCGAAACTCTCCAGAACGCTAGCGAAACTAGTACAAGGACTAGTTGGATGGAGAGAGAGAGGGGATGCGTGAGTTACTTGAAGGGAGAGAAATCAATTATTCCTACTGTTGGGTTGTCAAGCTGCCCAAGCGAAATATGAGGTGCGGTTCCTCCAATTTACGTTTGGCCTCAGTCTGGCAATGGAGGAGACCAAAGTCAAAGTCAAGAGAGTTTATTGTCGTGTGTCCCTGACAGGACAACGACATTCTTGCTTTGCTTCAGCACAACGGAACATAGTAGGCATTGACTACAAAACAGATCAGTGTGTCCATATACCATTATATACGTAAATACACACATGAATAAATAAACTGATAAAGTGCATATAACAGATAAAGGGGTATTAATGTTCAGAGTTTTGTCCGAGCCAAGTTTAATAGTCCGATGGCTGTGGGAAAGTAGCTATTCCTGAACCTGGTCGTTGCAGTCCTCAGGCTCCTGTACCTTCTACCTGAAGGTAGCAGAGAGATGAGAGTATGGCCAGGATGGTGTGGGTCTTTGATGAGACCCAGGACAGAAAAATCAGTGTGGGAATGGGAAAGATAGTTAGTCGGGAGATCACGTAGGCTGATTAAGAGAATGTGTTCATTGAAATGGTCACCCAGGGTGCCAACCATTTTCATTGTACATCTGGATGAAGCCCTGAGGTTTGACTGCACACATCAGTGGACGCTGGGGTCTTTGTGATTTTCTCAATCTTTCATTTCACAAGTCCGGTCTCCAGTTCACATCTGCTCCTGGTCCAGGATATCGCGATGGATGTCTCCCATCCCAGGATGTCTCCCGATCTCGCCGGTCCCAGTGAGGAGACCTCCAGAGAGCTGGTGAATCCCACGGGGGTGGCTGTCAGCTCGGGCAGACCCCCTCAATCCGAGAGCGGACAGGGCCGGGAGGTGGCTTTCCCACAGTGGCTTGCAAAAATTCCTCAACCCCCACCCAACCAACTGTGTTCCCTCGACACCGGGTGCCCAAGGTTCAGAGTCACAGAATTGTACAGCACGGAAACGGGCCCTTTGGCCCATCTTCTCCATGCTCACCAAGTTGGCACTCCTGGTTTGTCCCACCTTCCTGCACTTGGCCCCTATCCCTCTGAACCCTTCCATTCCAGATCTGTCCAAATCTGTTGTAAAAGTGGTAATCACACCCGCTTCTGTGACATCCTCTGGCAGCTCATTCCAGATACAGACTACCCTCTGACATGTTTAAGTTTGGTTTATTGTCACGTGTACTGAGGTACAGTGAATAGCTTTCGTGGTATGGTAATCAGTTAGCGGAAAGACAATACATGATTACAATCGAGCCGTGCACAGTGTACAGGTAAAGGGTAAAGGGAATAATGTTTAGTGCAAGATGAAGGCCACTAAATCAAAGATAGTCCGAGCATCTCCAATGAGGTCGTTGGTTGCTCAGGACCGCTCTCTAGCTGTTGATAGGATGGGTCAGTAGCCCGATAAACTAGAAAAGCAGATAAGCTGGATAAGTAGCAAAGTTGTCCCTGAGGTCCCTCTTAAATCTCTTCCCTCTCACCTTAAGCCTGTGCCCTCTAGTTTTAGAATCCTCAACCCTGGGAAAAAATAATGTGAATGTTGGCTTTATCCATGCCCCATGTGATCTTGTACACCTCAATAAGGTCACCTCTCAGCCTCCTACACTCCCAGTCTATCCAACCTCTCCCTGTAACTCAAGCCCGCAAGCCCAGGTAACATCCTAGTGAATCTCTTCTGCACCCTCTCCAACTTAATGACATCCTTCCTATAGCTGGTCTGACCAGACCTTTGCACAGTAGTGCCGGGCGCAGGGAGGGTGAAGTGGGGCCAGGAGTTGGGCCAGGAGTTGAGGAGTTGAGGAGCAGTCCCTCCGGGTAACGCAGTCTGTAGTCTGCAGGAAGTTGATCAGAGACTAGTTGAGGTCCCATGGGAAACTCATGGGGTGGGTGCGGGAATGATGTGGAGGAACCGGGGCTGGCCGCAGTATCTCTGCAGGCCACTGGGTGGGAGTGTAGGCTCAATCTCCACTGCCACTGGAAGAGACTGAGGTTCTCACTCTGGGAGGGAAACGAGACCCTCGGCTGGTGGTGGTGGCAAACGATGCAAAGCTGAGAGCCCGTCCTTGTCAACGGAGTCCGGACGCAAAGTCCGACCCATGCTTGGCCCCACAGCTGTAGATAATGCGCGGGAAAGTCCCCCTCTTGTACACTCACGACTGTGCAGCCATGTACAAATCTAATTCAATTTACAAATTCGCAGACGGCACCACCATTGTGGGCCAGATGTCAAATAATGATGGCACGGAGTACAGGAAGGAGCGAGAACCTCGTGCAGGGGTCGCGGAGCGTTTTTGAAAGTGGGGGGGGGGGGGGGGGGGCTGAGCGATCACTGATCACCGGCCTCGGGGGTACCCGGTGAGGGAGCGGAGGAGCGGCGGAGCGACCGAGCGAGGGGGGAGGGTGGCACAATTATTATTTGTTGTTGTTGCTCGACCCCCAAAAACTGGGCGATAGAATTATAGAAACATAGAAAATAGATGCAGGAGGAGGCCATTTGGCCCTTCAAGCCAGCACCGCCATTCAATGTGATCATGGCTGATCGTCCCCTATCAATAACCCGTGCCTGACTTCTCCCCATATCCCTTGACTCCACTAGCCCCTAGAGTTCTCTCGAACTCTCCCTTAAATCCATCCAATGATTTGGCCTCCACTGCCCTCTGTGGCAGGGAATTCCATAAATTCACAACTCTCTGGGTGAAAAAGTTTTTTTCTCACCTCAGTCTTAAATGGCTTCCCCTTTATTCTAAGACTGTGGCCCCTGGTTCTGGACTCGCCCAACATTGGGAACATGTTTCCTGCATCTAGCTTCTCAAGTCCTTTTATAATTTTATATGTTTCTATAAGATTCCCCCTCATCTTTCTGAACTCCAGTGAATACAAGCCTAGTCTTTTCAATCTTTCCTCATATTACAGTCCCCCCATTCCAGGGATCAATCTCATGAACCTACGCTGCACTGCCTCAATCACAAGGATGTCCTTCCTCAAATTAGGAGACCAAAACTGTACACGATACTCCAGATGTGGTCCTACCAGAGCCCTATGCAACTGCAGAAGAACCTCCTTACACCTATACTGAAATCCTCTTGTTATGAAGGCCAACATTCCATTAGCTTTCTTCATTGCCTGCACGCCAACTTTCAGTGACTGGTGTACAAGGACGCTGCACCTCCCCCTTACTTAACCTAACCCCATTGAGATAATAATCTGCCCCCTTGTTTTTGCCGCCAAAGTGGATAACCTCACATTTATCTATATTATACTGCATATGCCGTCATCTGCCCACTCACTCAACCTGTCCAGGTCCCCCTGCAAACTCTTAACATCCTCTTCACAGTTCACACTACCACCCAGCTTTGTGTCATCTGCAAACTTTCCATAAAAAAACACAATCCCATAACTATAAACTGCTAGTGTTGCTCCTAATTCCCCTCTTCCAAATCATTAATATAAATGGTAAACAGTTGCGCCCCAACACCGAGCCTTGCGGCACTCCACTCCTACTGCCTGCCATTCTGAGAAGGACCCGTTCACTCCTACTCTTTGCTTCCAGTCTGCCAACCAATTTTCTATCCATGTCAACACACCTACCCCCAATACCATGTTGCTCTAATTTTAGTCACCAGTCTCCCGTGCGGGACCTTATCAAATGCTTTCTGAAAGTCTAGATACACTACATCCACGGCTCCCCTTCATCCATTTTTACTTGTCACATCCTCAAAAAATTCCAGAAGATTAGTCAAGCATGATTTCCCTTTCATAAATCCATGTTGACTTGGACTAATCCTTTTTACTGCTATCCGAATGCCCCATTATTACCTCTTTAATAATTGACTCCAGCATCTTTCCCACCACCGAAGGCAGGCTAACTGGTCTGTATTCCCCGTTTCCCTCTCTCGCTCCTTTTCTTGAAAAGTGGGATAATATTAGCTAATCTCCAATCCACAGAACTGATCCTGATCTATTGAACATTGGAAAAAATGCGTCCACTATTTCTAGAGCCACCTCCCTGAGGACCCTGGGATGCAGACCATCAGACCCAGGGTACTTATCATCCTTCAGTCCCATTAGCCTACCCAATACTATTTCTCGCCAAATGAAAATTTATTTCAGTTCCTCTACCCCCTTAGATCCTCTGTCCTCCAGTACATCTGGGAGATTGTTTGTGTCTTCCTTAGTGAAGACAGATCCGAAGTACCTGTTCAACTCTTCTGCCATTTCTTAGTTGCCCATAATAATTTTACCCGTGTCTGCCTTCAAGGGACCCACATTTGACTTTGCTACTCTTTTTCCCTTAAACACTACAGGCCATCCCCCAACTCAATAAGTGGGGGGATATATCCCCCCGCCACCCCCACCCACCCCCCCCCCCCCCTTCTCTCTCTCTCACTTCTCTCTCTCTCTCTCTCTCTCTCTCTCGGGACCGTCTCCATCTCTCTCTCTGGGCCCACCATCCCTCCCTTCCGCTCGGCGGCTAATCACAGCGCTTCATTCACTGCCCTATATGTCGACTGTGAACCGGGTTGTGATGGCCCGTTGAGCGGAGGGGAGGGAGGGTTTTGGGGGGGCAGTCGGTTTCCGCCACGGCTGGTCGTGTTTTTGCCGCGCTCGCTGTGCGCTTGTTCTGAGATTCTGGATGTCGGAGATCCTCAGAGGGAGAGAAAGATATGCCCGCCGGCCGGATAATTTCGGCATATGAAGCATGTCTCGCTAAAAAAGTGGAGGGGCTGCAGCCCCCCCCCCCCCCCCCCCCCCCCCCCCCCGGTTCTGCGGCCCATGTCGTGTCCTGGTGTCGAGACAACAACCTTTGTCTCAATGTCAGCAAGACAAAGGAGATACTGATCGACATCAGGAAGCAAAGTGGTACACACACCCCGGCAGGCATTGATGCCATAGAACTAGAGATAGCTGATGGCTTCAAATTCCCAGGGATAAATATCACCAACAACTTGTCCCGGACAACCCACATTGAAGCAATGCCCAAGAAAGCACTCGATGACACTACCTCCTTAGAAGGCTTAGCAAGTTCGGCATGTCCCCTACACTCTGATGACCAACTTCTACAGATGTACCATACAAAGTATTTTATCTGGATGCGCCACAGCTTGGTTTGGGAAAAGCTCCAGCCAAGAGCACACAAAATTGCAGAGAATTGTGGACGCAGCCCAGACCATCACACAAATCAACCCCCCTGAAGAAGGGTCTCGACCCGAAAAGGTCACCTATTTCTTTTCTCCAGAGATGCTGTCTGACCCACTGAATAACTCCAGTTTTACCTGCCTACCTCCCTTCCATTGACTCCATTTCCACCTCACTCTGCCTCGGCAAGGCCAGCAGCATAATTGCGGGGTGTCGAGTGCGTGGTGGATACTGATAATAATGTTGTAATCTGATGACTGATGTTTGCAAACGGCTGGGTGGCTTTGATCTTGGCAGTGATTTGTAACTGTGCAATAAAACCTCCAGGTTGACGGCTGGTCGCAGTACCCCTGCAGGCCACCGGGTGGGGGTGTAGGCCCACTCTCTGCCTCCACTGCCACTGGCCAGAGACTGGAAACTCAGCTGGTGCTGGTGGCAAAGGAAGCAAAGCTGACAGCCCGTCCTTGCCAACAACGTCTGGTCACAAACTCCCACCCGTGCCCGTCCCCACGGCCGTAGATAATGCGCGGGAAATGAGTGGGGGTTGGCGACTGGGTCTTCGTGTCACCCTGTTTATTGTCCCTCGTGCCCGTTCATCATGGTTTGGGGGGGGGGGGGTTAGTCTCACTTGTACCAACACACAATGAGAAGCTTTGTTTGCGTGCTATCCAGTCAAATCACAGCATACAATCAAACCGTACACAAGCACAACAGGTAGTGCAACGAGAACAAAATACCAGAGTACAGAATATAGTGTTACTGTTACAGTTACAGAGGAAAAAGTGCAACGTCCATAATGAGGTAGGTTGGAAGATCGGGATTACGCTCTAGTTTATGGGCGGTCCGTTCAGTAGTCTGATAACAGCGGGGAAGAAGCTGTTCCTGAAGATAGATACAAAGTGTCGAGTAACTTAGTGGGTCAGGCAGCATCTCTAGAGCAATGGAGTAGGTGGTTTTAGGTCGGAATCCTTCTTCCGACTGAAAAGGTCTGAAGAAGTTACATCAATCCAACGAAGTGTTCCGACCCGAAACGTCACCTACTCCAGTCCCCCCTTCCGCAGAGATACCTCCCTGACAAGGTTCATCGAGCCCCCCGCTAACCTCATCTTCCGCCGCATCTGTGCTCCAGGTATGGCCCTCCCTTACGGCGAGAACAAGCTAGACATGGGCGCCTTCCTTACTCGACACTAGCATGTGGCCTCAGCACTTTCCTCTGTAAACTTTAACACTATATCTCTCGTTTCCTTCTCTGTTGTGTGTGTACGTGTAGGAAGGAACTGCAGATGCTGGTTTTATATTACAGAGATAGACAACAAAATCTGGAGTACCAACGGGACAAGCAGCGTCCTTCTCTGGCAGAGTGCAAGGACTGGGAAAGCGTTTCAGGTCGAGATCCTTCTCCGGCTGAGATCAGAGGAGAGAGGCCTAAGAGATTCACGCAAGAGTACGTGGAACAACTGGCGCAGAACAAAAAGCTTTGATATGTCATTTGTCACACGCAACCCTCATGCTCCAGTCTCCCTCTCTCCCCTATCTACAGCCTGAAGAAGGGTCTCCGCCGCGAAACGTCAACTGGTGTCTGGATATGATACTGCCCTGGATAACGTGCAGATTGGTTCTTTCATTATAACTATGAAGGCATGACAATATTATAACACACATCAATCTCACAGGAGCCATTTCTAACCATCTCCCCTCACACACGGTAAATCAGTAAGGGAAACTTTCCCCAACTTCTCCACCCTACCCCCCCCTTCCCCTCCCCCTTCGCTCGCAACCTGCGCGCGCCACACAACAATTAACGCCTATGGAGCCGTAACCAAACCAGTCACGAAACTGGTGATGGGGGAGGACCGTGGGGGGGGTGGGTCAAGACAGACGAGGCGTGGAAGAGAACGTGTGTAAGACACTCGAGGGGGGTCGGGGGGGGGGGGGGGGGGGAGGGAGGAGAGGGCTAGTATGGTGGGGACGGGTGGGGTGAGGGGGAGGAGGTAGGTTTGTTTGGATTTCGAGAGATGGGGGACGACATTGGGAAGGTGAAGGGGTTTATTGGGATAAGGGGTGGAAACGGTCCGTGAACTCAGTTCCCGCTTCAGAAAGAGAGAGGAGTATGTTTGTGAAACAAATGTTGGAAGTGTTCTACAAACAGGAAAAGACAGGGTATTTAAAAAAATTGGGAACCGTTGGGACATAAACGGTGCAAAATCGTATAGCGGAGTGGGCGTGCTTGGGTGTTAAATTTAGAGGCGGCGGCTAGTACAGTCGCATGGCAGCCTCACAGCAGCCTGGGCGGGGCGAGTTCTGGGATTCGTTATTCAAGCTATGAGCCTGTTGGCAAGCTGCCACGGTATCGGTACAGAGGACGTGGAAAAAGGGAGTGCTACTGGCAAGGCATCTCGTCTGGGCCAGGCTCAGGCCGGCAACTATTCAACCCACTCCTAAAGCCACTTGTTCCATGGTACATACAACCGGATGCTTACAATAATCTGTCTTAGGATCAAACAGAATTCTTGCGTTGAATCTCCTTTTTTTGACCTTACCAAGCTTTTTATTCAGTTTTTCTCTTTTTATCATTCGATGATAGACGTTGCACAGAGTATGCGAGCCAAGACCTGCAAACTGTTATCACTTTCTCAAGTTTACAGTTCGATTGATTGTCATCATTTACCAAGTACATTGGGGTCCCATGTGGTGAGAATCTTTCTGTTGCGTGTGTTCCAGAAGAGGACCTACACAGTACATTATTTTTGACACTGAAGCGACATGTGTGACAATGAACTAAAACTTCGCCTCGCAAACCCACCTTTCATTCGCGCTCCATCTAACTACCTACCCCACCATTTCAGTCCCTCCCCCCGGCCTCTTTTCAGCTATTCTTCATCAATCCGAAAAAAGGTCCGGACCCGAAATGTCCATCGTCGCTGTTGCCGTCCACATATGCCGCTAAACCCGCTCAGTTTCCTCCCAGCGCCCTTTATGTTTTGTCTACAGTTTTTCCACATCTGCAGTTCCTTGTTCTCCGTCTCGACCTGCCGTAACGCGTCGAGTCGAGAGGGAAGCTCCAGACCTTGTAGTATATGCATTAGATTATCCATTGTAATTACTCCAACGCACCGAGTCTTACAATCACTCTATTAAAAATAGAATTGGTAATGCCACAGGGGATTATCGTATGAACTGTGCCAATTTATATAGCAAATTATATTGTTACTCCTGTATTCCAGTAAGCATCTCGGCCTCTGTTTGAAAAGGCTCAGGTTAGAATTTTACTACTGATGCACTAAAGGCACGGCCTATTGGCTGGTAAAGTTGCCAGAAACTTCAGCTGTATAGTTCTGTCAAACACCCCCCCACCAACAAGTCTGTAGGGTCCAACAACCACACAGTGGGCATGTGGTGAATGTATATATAACCTTGTCAAAGTCAGGAACAATGAGAGGTTTTAGTGTCGTGATTTAGTCTTAGTTCTATTGCCCGTGTACCAATTCCGTGAAACGCTTTTTGTTGCGTGCTATCAGGTGTCAAGACAATAACGTGATTACAAATAAACCCTCCACGGTGTAACAGGTATATGAATAAGTATAACGTTAGTGCAAGGAATCAAGAGCCGACAAGATAGTCCGAGGGTCTACATGAGGTAGCTTGGGTGTCAGGACCGCGCTCTTAGGGTGATAGGATGTTATGTTGCCCTTATAACAGGCTGGAAGGAACTGTCCCTGAATCTGGAGGTGTGCGTTTTTTCTTCACATTTCGTACCTCTTGCGCCTGATGGGAGAGGGGAGAAGAGGGGTGCCGACCTGCTCCTTGGTTCGACTGTGGCTTTTCCCGTCAGCCGGAAGTGTTGCATGGAGTCAATGCAAGGAGGATGGTTTCGGACATGATGGCACTGGCTGTATCCACAATTCTCTGCAATGTTTTTCGCTATCTTGGGTGGTAGCCGAACCCAATTCCATGCTGTGATGCATACTATAAAAATTGTTCCTACATCCGCATCTGTTGAATCAGTTGAGAGTTATTTAGGCGCTTCCAAAGCCTCCTATGGAAGCAGAGGCGTTTGGTGTGCTTTCATAGAAGCCATTCTCTCCTGGAGATGGATGGCCCCAGACAATTACGGGTGAAATTGACCCAAAGAAACAGTAAGCTTCATCATCGAACCATACCATCTCTTCAGTGCCATCAAGTATAACGTGGTATATGTAACCGCTACAACATCCGAGAATTTGATCACATATCTCCTTTGTCTTGCTGCCATATGCAGAGAAAAAGGTTGTTTTCCCTCGACACAAGAGGTTCTCATATACTCCTTCCTGCACTCCCCCGTCTTCCAAAATTCCCATTATTGGATATTCAGCCACAACTGTGGTGTCGTTCTGCAAATTGTGACTGAGATTGGTGTCGATATGAGGAAGACCGTTTTGACCGTTATTCCTGATCATGTTGATGATTGCATTTGGACAGGCACATGAATATGCCCTCTAGAAACATAGAAAACCGCGGATGCTAGAGATTATACAAAATAGACACGAGGTGCTGGAGCAGCTTAGCGGTGTGAGCAGCAGAAATTTCTGCAGAAAAGTATAGGTTATATATTGTCGGAACCCTTCTTTCCAACTATGCTATATTGTCTTGATAGTAAGGCAATAGGCTAAAGGTAGGCAGGCTAGGATTATTCCTGCAAGCCCCAGGGACTGAGTTGATCTTATAGAGGTGTATAAAATGATGGGGAATAGAAAGGAGTGTGAAATGCACAGTCTTTTCATCCACAGCAGGGGAATCAAGAGCAGGAGAGTCACGTTTAAGTGAGAATGGAAAGATATAGCGGCAAACAGTTTTCACACATTTTCAAGGTAGCGGATATGAGCCAAATGCGGGCAGGTGGGGAACCCGGTGTAGGCCTGCAGCAGCCTGGGCTCGCTTGGATCGAGCACTCGCTCATAAACACCTAGACAAGTGGACTATGCATTGAAAATTGTGCCAAACACATTGTGCCTCTTGCAGCGGGATCATGACTACTTTCGTACAATTTCTGCTAATCTGCGGATGCATGCAATAATATTACTGACTTTATGTAAGAAAGGAATTCCACGTATATTTGCCACTTTGCACCGTAGAACCATAAAGCGAGTGCCCCATTGAGTTTAGCACGGGGCATCTTGGTCGCATGGCACACGTAGGGGCTGAAGGGCCTTTCGTTCCGTCCCTGACTATGACAGTCTGTTTTGGTTGAGGAACTGAGACCCATTCTGTTTATTAGTTCACAATCGTCCAGGATAGTATGTGTCATGCAAACTTGGATCAGTCCCTAGGTCTGGAGCCAGTGCTGGCAGCCTTTGGAATGGAACCCAAGCGAGCCCTACTTTCCCATTGAGTGAGCCCACCTGCCGACTGTACACACACCAGTGCCTCTCGTCCTTTAACCCTGACAAGTTGCCGCATGCCAGCAGAGTCAAGAAAGTGGGAGGACCCGAGAATATGGGGGTTAACATAGAACAAGTGATGGGTAAAAAGTGCTGGAGAAACTCAGCTGGTCAGGCAGCATCTCTGCAGGACATGGATAGGCGGCCCGTCAGGCCAGCGAATGGCGATGCTGCTTCACCAATGGCCAGTCCTCTGAAACGCAGGTTCCTAACTTTGGCCCATTCAGAATTAGATCATATGTCCTGGCATCCTGTCACTGGGCACCAGAAATTTAATAAAAATTGGCGGGCAAGCTTTTTTTTTGCACATTGGACGGCCTGAAACGTAAAAAATCAGACGTTGGATATATGCGATAGTGGTGTTTAAAAGCGCCTAACATTACAGCCCATCCAAAGTACAGGAAATAGAGGGTCTGGAACATGTACAGCAGATGGACCATGTTATCTTGGCAATTATGTTTGGGCCGAGGCCTGTTTCTGTGCTGTATTGTTTCTATGTAGTAAAGGGCACAGTTTGAATGTGACGGGAAAGTTAAAGATATGTCTGGAGAATGTTTTTTTCTCCCACCTCTTCTCACTGGGCAGAAGGGCTGGGAGGGGACCAGGCAGGATCAGATTGTGCATCTATCACCAAGGCCCACTAGCCCTACAGTGAAGGTTTAAACCTTTCACACAGTTTCCTAATCAGCCCTTTCCATCTTATTGAGACCCTAAGTATCAGCAGACTCTGAATCGTGAACAAGGCACAAAGTGTTGGACAAACACAGTGGGCCAGTCGGCATACGTGGAGGAAATAGACAGAGAACACTTTGGAAAATGGAAGAAATCCTGACTCAAAAAAAACGTCCACCCAACCTTTTCTCCAGAGAAGCGGCCTGACCCACCTGATTTTACTCCTGCCACATTGTATCCATCTCCAGGTGTCATTTTGGATTCTGTGGAGGGAATGGACAGATGACATTTTGGGTCGGGATCCTTCTTCAAGCATCAAGAAGGGTTAATTGTCATATGTACTGAAAATAGGAACAATGAAATTCTTGCCTTAAAATGCAGCTCACCAGTCTGTAAACAGTACTCACGACACAATAAAAGTTCAATAAATTAAAAACCCAAATATTAGTCAATAAGATCTAAAATCCCTAATGCAACCAAGACAGTTTTCGCAGTTCGATGCAGTTTACTTGGTGCTGCCCGTGATCTAGAACTACTGTTCCGGGAAGAAGAGTTCCTGAAGCTTGTAGGAAACACAGTTTTCCCAGGCTCATTTTACCTTCTCCTGACACGGGAGCAGCGAGATTCACGAGCTGGCCAGTGGTTGGGTCCTGATAACATGGCTGGCTGTGTCTTTTGGGAGGGGCAGAGCTCCTGTAGATCCCATTCGACTGCGGAGTGTCTACTGACAGCATAGGGAGAAAGAACAGAAAGAGGGGTGGGTGGGGGCAGAGGGGGGTGGGGGGGGGGGGGGGGGTGGAGGCGGGGCAGGGTTCCTGGCAAGTGAATATATGTTGGCAATGAAAGCTCTCCACTCCATCAGCCAAAAATCCCCTTGCCTGGATTCAAAGTTTTACCCTACATTTGTGATTTGCGCAAGATTCGAGCCATCTGCATTTCTCGTCTTCTCCATTGAGGTCATATATCTCCGAACTGTATATCAGTCTGTCCATGCTCTCAGTCTCACTCCTTTAATCCTTTCCTCTCCCCTTTCCTCTCTCTTCCATAGCTCCATTCCACCCCCGTCCACTTCAGTCCAGTCGAGTCTAACACCCCACTCCATCACTCTCTCTCTCTCCCCCTCCTTCTCTCCCGCCCCCCCCCGCCCTCTTCTCTCTCAACCCCTCTTTCTCTCTCTCCCCATCCCCTCTCTCTCTCCCCTCCTTCTCTCTCTCCGCGCCCCCCCTCCTCCTCTCGACCCCCCCTTCCCTCTCTACGTCCCCCCCGCCCTCCCCTCTCCCTCTCATCCAGACATTGATCCTCCTCTGATGTTTCCTTTCCTGACTATCTCTCCCCCTCCCTCACCATGTTTAATTGAATGAGGTGAGGCCCCCAGGCACAAGGAAACCTTGCTTGTGGGCAGCGTCATGGGCACCTTGACTCAGACAACACACAGACAACTTTACCCAAACCTCTAACAAAAAGAAATGTGTATATAAAACACATTCATGTTTAAAAAAAAACAACCAACAATAATTGTTAGGGGGCGGTGGGTGGGGGCAGACAGGTCCCTGAGTGCAAGAAACTGGGCAGTTAGTGTTTGTGGTTGCCGAGGTAGATTATAGGGTTTGTTGGACGGTCGAGAACCCATTGGAATGTAGGACAGTAGCTGTTCCTGAACCCTGTGTGTGGACCTCGGCTTCTGTACCCTCCTTCCCTGACGGTGCCACGCGAGAAGAGTCACGGCCCAGATCCTTGAGAGATGACGCCTTCCACTGTGAACACTTCTTGTGCAGAAGTATTTGATGGTGGGGAGGCTGAGACCCACCGCTCATAGCACCCAACCCCCCCTATTCCCCTCCCTGGCCAAATCTCCCTCCTCCCCCCCCCTCACCTCTCTCTCTCTCTCTCACTCTATCTTCCTTTCCCTCTCTTTCCCCCCACCCCTCTCTCTCCCCTGCTACACTTTCACATCCCCATCTCTCTCGTCTTTCCCCATCCTCTCTCCCCCACCTCCTCTCCCGTCCTCTGTCTCCCCCTCCTTTCACTCCCCCCTCTCTCCCACCCCACTCTCTCCACCCCCCATCCCACTGTCTCCTCCCACATCCTATCTAGTCCCACCCAACCCCCCCCCCCCCCCCCCACCAGGGGCCCCGCGGCCAAACCCAAAAAGGGTGGTAGAATAAGAATAATCACGAACCTCCCCAAACCCAATCTCATCCTCCCCACACCCCACCTCGCTCCTGTCCCCACCACCAACCCTCTCTCCCCGCCAGTCACTCGCTTTGTGAGCAGTTTTCTGAAGCTCCTGGTTTCGCGCCACTTCTCCTCTCCTCTCTCTCCTCTCCTCTCCTCATCTCTCCTCGTCCTCTCCGCAATGTTAAATCGAATCCAATTACTCGGCGTACCTCGGCGATGGACCTGCAGCCGTCTGTCCCGACCCGGCTCCCGCGGGGACCTCGGCTACTGCGATCCCAACTCACCGCCTTTGGAGATTTCACCACCAAATCCACATTATCCCCGAAATTGAAACTTCGTCTGAATTATCAACGAGAATTTGATTAATATGCAAATTTAAGCCAAACAGCTCCATATAATTCTTTCAGTAGAAGGTAATTAATCACTCGTTAAAGCAAATTAATACATATATCAATTCTGTCAGAAACATGTTCTGTTCAATAGCCCGTAAAATTGAAGTTTGAAGAATTAAAGGCGGTTCACCAACATTATGAGTAAGACTTTCAATTGAATCCTCTTTTACAATCAATCAACACCCTCCCCTGGGTTCAATATGGGCTAATTCTTTAACACAAATCACCCGCTTTTAATGCCACAACACAGTCGATAGAAACAGTTAACAAAAATGATAACGAAGTCAGGCCCAGTGGTTGGTGATAACAGACATGTTGGTGCCTCGCCGACCCGGGCGAGGTGGTGGCCGCGGAGAGAGAGTGAGAGAGTGAGGGGGTGGGATATCTGAGTGGCCCTCGCCCCTACCCGCGGACCCCGGCACTGTGACACCAAGCCCCCGCCTGCCTGTCCCGGCTCTCCCCCAGCCCACATCCCCACCACCGACCCCCCCCACACTACCCCCTACCCCCCTCCCCCCGCTCGTTCGACTGGGGCACTTTGACCCCTCCCGAGACCCCAGTCCGCCCCGGACACCTATTCCATCCCCCCCCCCTGCCCTGCCCCCTCCTTTTCTTGGCCCCGGGACTGCCCCCCTCGCTAACCTCGGGTTCCCCGCCCACCAGCCCTCACCCTCACCCCACCGGCCTGTCCCTGCCCCTCGCCTCCGTCCCCCTCCTTCCCCTCCGGCGCGCCCCTCCCGCGGGGGGCCCTCACCCTATCCCCCCGGCCCCCCACCCGCCCGCCCCCTCCTTCCAGTCCTCCCCCCGCGCCTGCCTCCCCCCTCAAAAATCTCGCCCCCCCCTGCCCCCCCCCCCCCCGCCCCCCCCCCCCTCCCCCCCCCCCGCCCCCCCCGCTCCTCCCTCGCCCGGCGCCCCCTAGCCCCCGCCCCCTCCATCCCTCCCCCCCCCCGCCACCCCCCTCCCGCCCGCCCGTCTACCCCCCTGCCCCCACGCCCCGCCCCCCGCCCTCCTCGCCGCCGCGCCCCACCCCCCCCCTCCCACCCCCGCCCCCGTCGCCCCCGCCCCTCGCCCCCCCCCCCCCCCCACCCCCCCCCCCGCCCCCCCTCCGCTCCCCCCCCTCAGACTCGCGCCTCCTCGCCTCCGCCTCCTCCCCCCCCATCGTCCCGCCTTCACCCCCCCCACCCCCCCCCCCCCCTTCCCCCCACCCCCGCCTACCCGCACCCCCCCCCCGGCAGTGGACCCTCCTCCCGCCTTCCCCCAATCTCACGGCCACACCGCCTCTTCGCCCCCCCCGCCTCTCAACTCTCCGCCTCCCGCCTCCCTCCCCCTCGCAATGCCTCCCCCCCCCCCACCCCCTCGCCTCCTTCCCCTCCACGCCCCTGCCCCCCCCCCCGCTCGATTCTGCCCTTGGGACCCCCAGGCCCGCCCCGTGAACCCCCAGTCCCCCCGCCTTTTTCCGACCCCGTGGGACCCCGACCCCCCCCCCCCTCACCCACCACCCCCCTCCTCCTGTCTTGCCCAGAGCCCTGCCCCTCACTGTCCCGGGACCCCAGACATGTTCCCCGGTCAGGGTGGAGAGAGGCGCGCTCGACGAGGCGAGCTTTTTCCCTCTGGGAGTGGGTGGGTGGGGGGCCGCAGTTCAACTCCCCACCAACCATCCCGGACAACTCCGACACCCCTCCACCGGGAGATATCTTCTCGCTCCCCCTCCCCCACCTCCACGGCCCTGCCTCTTTACCAATCCTCCGTCCAGCAGTGCCCCTCCACTCAAGACCCCCCCCGACCACCTCCTCTCCAAACCTGCCACCTCCGCTCCTCCACACCTGTGCCCCCATACCCCTCAAACTTCCAACCCCACAACTCCATTCCTGAGCCGCTTCACCCATCCTCTATCTCTATCCGCTCTACCCCTCTACTCCTGCTGCCCCTCCCTACTCACTCTTCCACCCCTCCCCCCACTGCCTCGCCCCCCCTCCCCCCCCCCCCCCATGCAAGTAACACCGTACCTAAATCGTTTAATAAAAAAAAAAAAAAAACAAACCCTGCTTCTCTCCTCGCCCCCGACGCTGCCCGACCCGCTGAACCCGTGTGAGTGTTGTTTTCACCCGGCGGTACCCAGCCGGACGCTTGGCGTCTGAAGGGGCGAATACGCCCGGCTCTCCCCGCCGGCGGTGCGGGCAGCTGCTGGGTTTTCCCCGTGAGTGGGGCGCTGGCAGTCCGTGGATTGGCGCCTCCGGGCCGGTTGTCATTAAAGTATGAACCGGCCAGACACTGCGACCTTGTCCACCGACACCAGTTTGCCTCGACAAGGGGTAACTAGGAATGGCCTCGGCAAGGCCACCAGTATTATCGGGCTCTAGCCTCACTTCCTCTTCTCCCTCCTCCCGCCAGGCAAGAAAGGTATAGAAAGTGTGAAAAACGCACACCGGCCGGATTTCAGGACTGGTTTTGTTCCAGCTGATACCGGCAACTGGCCCATTCTATATACCACAACTAGAGAGCGGTCCTGACTCCCCTCATCTACCTCAATTGGAGACCCGCAGACTATGTTTGAAGGGGGGGGGGGGGGAACTGTATCTTGCACTAAACACAAATCACATCACCCTGTATGAGTGGACGGTTTTTTTTGATTGTTACCGGGTTTTCCCCGAGCTGCAGGTGTATCCGTGACCCCCCCCCCCCCCCCCCCCCACCCCCCGGGCTCTGCCGGGCCAAGAGGGGGGGGGGGGGCGAGCCTGAACCCACCTTCACTGTAAAGAAGCTTGCAATCCCGTCAAACTCATCCGTAAAGACCAGATCAGATATGGTAACCGAAATGCCATAGATCATACAGAACGGAAACCAGCCCTTCGGCCACTTGTCAATACCGACCATTGCCTATTTGGGGCTGGTCCCATTGCCTGCATTTGACCCCAAGATCCTAAAACCCTTCCTATCCACATACATCCGTCCAATGCCTGATAAAAGGGTAACCTGTACCTTTTGGAACAGTGCGCACAGAACACAGGCCCTTCGGTTCACATGTCGTGCGGAACATGAAGCCAAGTTAAAACTAATTCCGTCTGCCTGCATGTGATCCATATCCCTCCAACCCTTGCTTACACACATGTCCGTCCAAAAGCCTTAAACCGCACATGGTATCTTGCTGCCAGCACCACCACCAGCCCTGGCAGCGCTTTCCATGCTCTCCGCCCCCTCTGTCTAAAAAAAAAACCCCTTCAAGCTGTGCCCTCTCGACCTTGCATTTCCACGCGGGATAGTGGAGGGGGTTTCTGACTGTATCCGCTCTACGACGTCCATGTCCCTTAAAGAGCAATTCATATACTCGCGATGGATTAAAGACTTGGGCGGATGGTGCGGCCTATTTATGGAGGGGGTGAGGTATATTTGCCATCTATCTCGCCCTGAAGGGGGCGTGGATGAGGATTGAAACAGTTCCCTCTTTTCTTCCCCATGTGAGTTTGCATCAACATTTGGACAGCCCGTCTCTTCAGACTCGTGGGTTCACATCGTGCCCGTTTAGGCCGTTCAGGCAACGGAGGTGGATGTGTTGTAGAGGCAAGGAACTGCAGAGGCTGGTTAGCAAGAAAGAAATGACACAAAGTGCTGGAGTAACTGAGTGGAGTCAGGCAGCATCTTTGGAGAGCAGGGATAGGTGAGGTTTCAGGTCGGGACCTTTCTTCAAACCCGGAATATTACCTACGCATGTTCTGCAGAGTGACCCGCTGAGTTATTCGAGCAGTTTGTGTCCGTATGTGGTTTATTGTAGGTTTGTGTTAGACCACGCAGGTCGGCGTATTCTGGGTGTGTAGGTGCATTTTTGATAACGCAGGTAGGTGTATGGTAGGTGTCGTTTAGGTAAGGAAGCTAGGTTGTTGTAAATAGACGCAAAAGGCTGGAGTAACTCAGTGGGTCAGACAGCATCTCCGGAAATACGGAAAAAGTGACTTTTCGGTCGAGACCCCTTCCCCTGACAGTTTCAAAAAAAAACCCAGAATCTGCAGATCTTCCTACACGGTTTCGTCTAATCCACTACGAAATCCCCCCTAGATTTATAGGCATATCGTATTGTAGTAATTGGATAAGGAAAAATAGGTATGGTAGTAAATGTAGGTATATTGGGTAGGGGGTTTTAAGTTGCATTCTACGAGTATTTTAGTAAGTGTAGTTTGGGTAAGGGAAGGTAGACACAAAATGCTGGATTAACTCAGCGGGACAGGCAGCATCTTTGGAGAGAAGGAATGGGCGACGTTTCGGGTCGAGACCCTTATTCAGACTTCTTCAGAGGGAGGTGTGTGTATGGTAGGTATTACTCTAGGTGTATTATAGGTGTTGTATGTGTTGTTTGGGCAAGGGAGGCAGGTGTATATTAGCTGTCCGGAACACCAAAGGGCTAACATAATAATTAGACGCAGCCTGACACCAAGTATTAATTAGGATAGCGTTGGTAATGATTAAAAATGAAAGTGTGAAGGATTTATTCAACTTGCAAGAGAGCGGTGTTACAATCAGCCCTCGGTAATTAGTTTATCGCGGGATTGGTTTCCCATTCAGTCGGCGAACAGCCAACAATTTATCGCGTTTTTCAGCCAATGAGAAGGATCTGGTTTGAAATATGATCATTGGCCGTCAGTTTTGGGGAAATCAGGGATGTGTAGACAAGCGCAGAGAGCGGCTCGATTCTGGTTATAATGAGAGCAGCTTCACTTTCACAGGGAATAATGCATCAAACTTCAATTTTCCGGTCGATTGAATTAGTGATTTTTCTCCAGAAGTAAAATACACTTAAGTCTTCTGGATTAATTACCACGTTCACGTTGCGGAGACTCTAGTATTAGTTATCGTTGCCGCTCCTGACACTATCCTGACACCTACTGATATAGGGGACTGGATCACAGGTGCCACTCACTCAGTTTATAGAGCGTTATCCTTGCTCCTATCCCCCCCCCCCCCTCCCCTCCCTCCCCACACCCTTACACGCGGATATAACCAGCCTCCCTCCCCTTTCACCACCCGCCCCGGAATTAATACTCAATACACACTAACAGAACACATTTCTCTTCCATATACAAATATATCTTCGCAAACCCCCCCTTCCCCCCCCCCCCACACACACACACACACACACCTCACGAAAAAAAAAAACACCTCCATCTACGTGTGAATATTTTTCCGGAGCTGAGCGAGTTTAAATGTAAACACATCACTCCATCTCAGCTGGATAAGAGGGTTTGTGATATGGTCGTTTAGACGGAAGTTCCGATGTCGAGGTACCACCAAATTACAAAGTGCCTCCTTGCCCCTCCAAAATATAATAAATACAGCAGCTCACAGCGCCTGTGAAACGGTGTAGGGCGAGGGGTTGTGGATGTAAGTGTATTAGTTAAACACAGGATCGCACACGGTGAACTGCGCCTCAGATTAACGGGGTATCCGATCCAGAGGTGGATGTGAATCTCAATGCGCTACGTGGCATTTTATATAGTAGACTATTAAACTACAAATGTCTAATATTGTACACACATTATTCCCGCAAACACAACCCCACACAATAATAATGCAGTATTAGCTGTTTTATTTATTTTATGCCCAGTTTGAGTGTGTTTGAAGTTTTAAAGATATTCCGTGCAGTTGTTTACGAAGCCACCCTTTTCCAAGTAACGATTTAATTCAACGCAACTTCCTCAACTAATTCCTTCAATTCCCAAATGATTCCATAAACTTGCGGAGAACTAAAATCATTTTACTCCGTTTAAAATCCCAAAACACTGCCATGTTAGCTTTTGCTTTGGATTTTTACTTGTTACATTTCGTCTGAAACTTTAGTTTGTTTACACTTGGCGGGTCTTAAATTTATTTTCAGATTGCAGATTTCAGCTCTGGCGAGTTGTCTTGTCACACGAACAGTGAGATCGCCCGCACAACTTTCCCAAAACTTCTCTTGATTTTACGGGGTCGCATGCGGGTCCCGGGTTTATGAATGATGGGAAGGGGGGGGGGGTTGGGGGGGGGTTGAGATTTTAACTCTGGGATATCTATAACATGCCGTTCAGTTTCGTTCGTTCTTTCTTTCTCCATTTCCTGTTTGTTTCTTCTCAACTTGCCATTCACTGACACGCTCACACACACACACACACACACACACACACACACACACACACACACACACACACACACACACACACACACACTCACACAACAACCACACGCACACACACACACTCACACACACACACACACACACACCACCACACACACACCACTCACACACACACACACACACAAACACACACACACACACACACAATTGAAATTAAACGAAGCCTTTTCCCCATCTCTCACTGCAGTTCCATCTCCACAGACAACTTGAAATGTTGCTGTCTTAGCCAGCCCACGCTCTATCTCCGTGGCCCGGTCTCGGTCCCGGCGAGAGAGAGAGAGAGAGAGAGAGAGAGAGAGAGAGAGGGAGAGGAGCGAGAGGAGAGAGAGAGAGCGAGAGTAGAAGGGGCGGGGGGGGGCTGCGTTGCGTTGGGGAATTAAAATTATTATTCTTCCGTGTAATAAATATTTCGTTCTGCGACTGAGGGGAAAGATGGAGATCAGGAGAGAAAACGTCCGGGAAATAAGGTTTCCATCACCGCTCAGTTCCCCACACGTAACCCATCATGTATCCAACCTGCTTCTAATCCAGTGTATCAAATACACTGACTTAAAATAAGAATGTTTGCACCATACTTATCAACCTACGGGAAGCATTTGAAATGTTCTCAACTGCTGCGTGTGTGTGAGATAAAACTTACCACTTTTTACATCTCCCCAAAGGTAATACAATTTACAGTTCCTGTAGCATCATTTTTAAAACCGCGTTTACCATTCAGGTAAGGTGCAAGTCCTAGACTCGTTAATTTCCACAGGGAACGCAGGCCGAACCACGCGTTCTATATTTTAAAACAACTTAAAAACAATTTAAAAAAATCGGGAGATAAATGCAGACTTTTACCCACGAATCGGGGAAATAGTTTTTAAATATAAATCGGGAGAAGCGAGCTGCAATCTCCGTTGTTGGTGTTATAGGTGCCGGTGAATGAACGAAAAGACGCCTTCGAACTGGAAATCGAGTACGCGTTTTAAAGAGGATTTTTTTTTTTGTCTAATTGGCCGGTTTCCTAATTTCTCTGCTGTCTAACACCCTGTCTGAACAAAAGTTGTCTTGTTTAAAATGTGTGTCGGGTAAACCTCTGGGCAGAAGAGCGCACCAACCCCGGCGCTAAAGTCAAAGAACTTGTCGTTTTTTTTTTGTGCAAACCCCCGGCCCTGAATTCTATTTAAAATGTCCTGTTTTTTAAAAGCATCGTTGTAAAAAAAAAAAAAAAAAAAACTCGACAGAAAATATTTTAAAAGCTAAAAAGGGGAGTTGATCGAACGCTGAATAAAAGAGTCGGTGTTGTTTTAAAACCGGCCCATAAATGTCACAACTCTCTGAATGAAGCTGTCGTGTTATTTACAAGCGCTCTGTTCCTTAATTCAACACAGGCGAACCCAACTTAATTTTGGCCTTTTTTTTGTCAAACAAAACAAAAAAATGCCAAGTGGCTCTTTTTTTTTTTTTTAACAAAGTGCATTTTCTTTCTTTCCCGATAAATAAAGAAAAAGTCTCGTTCATTTTAATTCATTGCCCGCTTGCAAATGCCTCCTCGAAGCGATATCGCCACGGCAGATGCCCTGGACCTACCAATGTATATATTAGCCCTTTTGTAGAAAGCGGCAACATTCAAGAGGCGGAATTGGCCGATCCATCAAATTGTCTCGAAATTGTTTAGAAAATTCATAAACCATATGGTGTCCAAGCGGTTAGTTGCATTCTGCCGAGTACAGACACTTGTTCTTCCCAAAGTCTGCTGTGCATGAGCGCGGCGGGGGGTTTTGTATAGCCCTTTTGTCAATTGAACAAAATCAACACCCAGCATCATTTGTCCGTCGGTTCATGCGGTCCGATAACTTTAACTGGCTCATTCCATGCTAATGCTTTTTGCCCGCAAGAAATGGCCCCAACAAAATTTTAAAACAAAAAACATAAACAAAAACGGGGAAAGGTGTAATGGCATCTTTTGTTTCACTCTCTCTCTCTCTCTTTCTCATCTCCCTCTCTCTCTAAAAAAAAAAATCAGATTTTCTGTTCTCACATAAATTTCTCTTTTGTCGCGGATACATCTCCAAAAATAGCAAGCAACATCCCTCATTACAAGTCCCCCGGTCTGCCCTACGATCCTGTTATGTTTTTTTTATTGGGCCGGGATGCACGCATCGGCCTTTCAATATTGTGCACTCGTATTTCCATACGGAATCCACATTTGTCACACATTTACATTAAAGCCACACGTTTTTTCGCCAGCCCACGTTCAATCTACTCGGTTTGAGAAAAGTATATCTATATCGGGAGCGCAGTTGGCATATAGGGGGTCGAGCTTCGGCCACTTTTATAACCCTAGTAACCCAGATTTGCATACCTCCAAAACTGTTTTTTAACAGCCGTCTCCCTCTGTACTTTAACCAACCATCCCCCCCCCCCCCTCTCTCTCTCTCTCTCTCGTTATTATTATATATATAAATAATATTAACTTTCGCCTTGGCGACAGGGATCGGTTAAAGCGACCTGATAAAATGGGTGTAACATAAAAATAAAATAAAGATCGGCTAAAATTGCCTTTATGCAGAGGAACATGAGGGAATCGTTTCGCCAAACATAAATTGTCGGTGTCGGCCTGTGTGAGAATCATTGAAAGGGGGTTTATTTTTGGTAGCGTTGAGGTCATGTTCTGGTTTAAGTTTATGAATGCGCGCGTGTGTCCTGTGAAGTGGCTTTTACGAGAACTTCTTGAGATGTAAATTGTTCTCTCTATTTCTGAAGTGAAGGACACGATCGGAGAGTTCATTAAAATCTCGCACGCGTGTGTCGGTAAATGAGTGGGGTATGTGACTCGGAGAGGCGACGGTGTCGATGCAGTCGCTGCATTGACAAACACATTTTGAAATGCAACCATCTGGACTCCCGTTACCGCTATTGAAAAGTTAAACACTCAACACAAAACATTTTATATATACTATATTATCTTATTATATATTATATATTATATAATATATATATTCAATTCACATTGACATATCTGCCCCCCGTTCGCCAAGCATCACCCCGCGGCCGGATACTTGGTGTGGTTAAAAAATAAAATAATCACAAAACCACAAGTACAAAATCACAAAACTAGGTTTTAATGGGTCGCTGAGGAAGAGCCAGAATCTGATGCGTTGTTTTAATTGTGTCTCCGGTATCAGGACCCAAAAAAAGGAGAAATGTTTAGAAAGTCACAAGTGAGTCCAGTAATCGTGTGTTTTTTGTTTGTTTAAAAATAAGTGTGCCGTGCAGACCAGGCCAGACCCATGCAAACACATCCCTGCCGCTACCGAAGGATTCCAGGAAATTACCACACGTCCAAGGTCTTTAAACCGAAGCTCAACTGCAGGAGTCTGAGCGCCTCGGAAACCAGATAATCCGCCACTCCCTATTCATAAAGGCTTCTTTTTTTTAATATATACAATATATAGAAATCGAAATTATTAAATAGTTGAGCCAGACTTTGGCGAACCTTAAACGCGATTGATTTGCCTTTTTTTATTTTGGGATATTTCTGCCTCAGATTGCGCCTGGTTCTAACTAAAGAATTAAAGGAAGAAATCGGATCGTTTCTGGAACATGCTTCAAGCTGTAGAGTAGAAAGTCGACGAGGAAGCTCTCTTTATTTTTTTTGTTCTTGTTCTCGCAATGAATGTTGTATTTTTTTTTGGATGGTTTATATATAATCTGGGAGTGGAGAGAGAGAGGAGGGCGGGGAGGCAAAAAAAAACACGGAAAGTAAGGGGGCTATCAGTCATCGACTTCAAATTTTTCCTCACTCTTCGTCTTCTCGGGAGTAGGTCTTTGCGCGAGGATGGGCGCGTGGTGTTCGGCGACGGGGTTGTGTGGGCTACTTTTGACCGGGTGTGTGACTCTGATGAGCGACCCTTGCTCCCAATTCCGCACGCAATTTTCCAGTTTGAGAGTTCCACCATTTTTTCCATTTGCCTGGGTCCCAGGCGCTTGGCCGACTCCACGTCCGCCTTCATCTCTTCCAGGTCGCGCTTGAGTTTGGCCCGACGGTTCTGGAACCAAGTGATGACTTGTGCGTTGGTCAGCCCCAGCTGCTGAGCGATCTGGTCGCGGTCCGCCGGCGACAGATACTTCTGGTAGAGGAACCGTTTCTCCAGCTCGTAGATCTGATGGTTGGTAAAAGCCGTCCGCGACTTCCTGCGTTTCTTGGGTGTCGAGCGTTGGCCGAAGATTGTCAGCCCGTCCCTTCCTGTTAAAACAGACCCTTTTTAGAACGAAGAGAAACGATGTCAATGTCAACCACTTTCAAGAAAAGCCGCTTCACGAATGACATTTCCCCTCCAGCCCCTCCGAGAGAATCCCTTAATGAATTTTACCCGCATCTTTTAATTAAACCGAGGGATTTTTTTTTTCGTTATTTAAAACTCCCTTTCCCCGCACACTTCGATTAAACCGAGTTCCCAGAGTGTTTTCTTACCATTCGTTTAACCAAATTAAAAATAAAAACCAACCCAGGGAATTGTTAAAAAGGGAAAATCCGCGACGTCCAGCGGATAATCTGCTGATTTTTAAAATCCAGGCTGGTTATTACATCGCTAAATGGATGTAGACCCGAATCTGGGTCTATTTATCCGCTCAGCTCTCTCGTTCAACGCGACGAATTCTGCTACAAATCTATTGCAACGAATATCAAATCCAAAATAAACATTATTCCCCCCCCCGCAGGGGTAAAAAAAAAACAAACCACAATTTTAAAAAAAACGTATTTTATTTATTTGCATTTTGCAACCCGGATCTTGTAAAAAAAAACATAACATTTTGATTTAACCGATAAAGTTTGCCTATCCCAACGCGCGGGTTTCGGCGCTAGACTCACCCTCGGCCGCCTGCAACACGCTGACTTCTAGCCCTTTGAATGTCTTGCTGGCCAGCTCTTCCAAGGCGCACAAAGGCGACGTCTGGGACAGGACTCGGCCGACCAGGACGCCCGCGGCGGCAGAGAGATTGTCGCCTGCTTTAAGGAGATGGGTCGTTCCCGCACAGAGCGAAACCTCGACCGCGGTTTGTTCAGTATATCTCGATGCTGAACGCGGCTGTGACGGGGTTTTTGGAGTTGGCCGGGGGGCGGCAGTGATCAAGAGGACTTCTTCTCCGCTTCGTCTAGGAGGAATGCAATGGCCCCCGAGGAAGACTTGGCTTCTTCTTTGGAAGCTCATCCTTGGATCCAGGTGACTCCCTCCCGTCACACACCTATCCCTCTCTCTTCCGCTCCTCCCTCTCTCTCCTCTCTCTCTCTCATCATCTTTCTCTCTCTCTCTCTTCCCCCCTCTCCTCCCTATCTCTCTTTCTCACACTATACAAGCAGAGCAAAAGTTCACGCAACTTCGCAGCCGTTTCTGTCACCAGGAATCCGAAGTGGGTGACCCCACACAACAGAGAGAAAAGGGAGGCGCGATGGCAATTCTGTTCTGCGCTCCCCAGTTCCGGACTCTACCTCTCTCTCCCTCTCTCTCCCTCTCTCTCTCTCTCTCTCTACCTCCCCTCTCTCTTCCTCCACGTTTGACCTGCTTGTCCATTCAAGTTGAAGCAAGCGAATTATTATTCTCTTTAGAGTGGGGAAGGAGGACGGAGAGGGGGCAATTGAGATCGCTAAACTAGTTATTGTGATTTGGGTGATAATCCAATTTATAGCAGCGGCAATTTTTCGATCCTTGCTCTCGCCTTCACTACCCAACGCCGGCGCTGTGTGTAACTAAAGCCATTTTACACCATCAGATGGGGAGGGTCTCTGAATTATCACGGTTTCAGCCGTCATCTTTATTTTAGTTTGTTTGTTGTTTTAATTTTTCTATATTAATTATTTGTTTTTTTTTTCGACCCCTTCTAATGGACAGCCGTAGATTTAAGCTCACAGGCCCCTGTCAATATATTATCATTGATAGTTTCTCTATTTTAGATTACATTTTTTAAAATCTACTTTTTAACTGTCGTTTCGAGCGAAGCGTTGACTAAAACAGGTAAGTTTTGATTACTGCAGACTTACGTTTTCGTCGATAATCGCGGCTTGGTTTTTCTTTTATACAAGATTTTGAGACTTATTTTTGCAAGCGTGGCTGCATTTGTTCGCGGCCGTGTTGTGTGTGTGAGAGGCTGGCGAGAGCGGGGGGCGGGCGGCGGTTGGGGGGGGGGGGGGGTGTTGAGGAAAGGCGAACAGGAGTCCGTGCGGTCGTTGACCCTTCCAGACCCGAGTCAGGTTGTTCTCCGCCACGTGCAGTGTTGATCTAAATCGGGTTCGTTGCCCCACCCCCCACCCGTTAATATTCGATGATTTACAACACGCGCCCCCTTCCCTGAACACAACGGCACATTTATTCTTTACAAACGGATTATAATGTGAAGAATTTAAATAAGAGGGCGGCGAGTTTGGATGTGAGCTTTCAGGGAGCACTGAAATCTGCAAGTGGGAAATCTCGGGGTGACCAACTGTGCTGTTTGGGAGGATTCTGGCCTGGATTAATTGAACAATAAACAGGGGGGATTTGATTAAAAATTCGACAGAAACCATTTGAGTCGGGATAAAGCGGTATCGAGTACATTGGGCTAGTCTGGGGATTGGGAAATTCTAACCCCCTTCGCTTGGTTAATTGTAATTGCTCATTCGGTGATAAAAAACGGTCTGATCTGGCCGCCTAAAGTACACCCCAGACCCACTCAATGGACACCGGCCGAGCTCTGTTTGTGAGCCGTCCTGCCGGAGAAATTATGATGCATTTGCAGACCATTTTTGTACAAGTTCGCGCCGGGGACACACCGGAATCTATATACACGCATGTATCTATATTGTTGAAAGTCAGTGCCTATTCTGTGACATGTTAAAGGGAAAGAGGCCGCGGGATATCCCGCAGCGCTGGGCAAATTAGTGCCCGAGTTTGCGGACAGCGAATCTCGTGGTTTTAACTAACGGGATAAACCAGGCGCAAAGGCCAGCGTTTGTTCGCAGAGTTGGGGGAGTCTGAGTTTATCGGCACAGAGGCCCGTCGTCGGTTGGAGGGACGATTTACTGTCAGACAGTGGGGGCGAGCGAAGATCTCAGCCCAAGCAGGGCGCTCAGTGTAATCCGCAGGCCCAATAATGAACGAATATTCAGCTGGAGGAAGCAGGGATGCCTTTTACTCGCCCGGTTTCGTTACCGCTTTAATGCTCGAGAATTTAAGATTTATCTCCAACCTTCTCTCTCCATTCGAACGAAATTTATATGAATTAGATTTGTG
This sequence comes from Okamejei kenojei, assembly GCA_035221665.1. Classification (NCBI taxonomy): domain Eukaryota; kingdom Metazoa; phylum Chordata; class Chondrichthyes; order Rajiformes; family Rajidae; genus Okamejei; species Okamejei kenojei. The sequence continues at coordinate 43,046,109 of CM069145.1, read as the reverse complement.
GAACGAGCTGCCAGAGGAAATAGTTGATGCATGCAAGAATTATTCGGACAGGTACATGGATAGGAAAGGATGCGAGGAATGTGGGCCAAACGCAGGCAGGGGAGAGTAGCTTAGATGGGACATCTTGGTCTGCATGGGGGAGTTAGGCCGAAGGGCCTGTTTCCCTGCTGTGTTATTCTATGACCGAATTGCTGCAGTGGCCCTCGTCTCTTGCACCCGGAGGAAGCCCTCGTATCTAATAAACCCCTCTCCCGCCTCTGCCAGCCGGCGAGATTGAAGGGGCACGGGAAGCAAACACGGGACTCCCCCCCCCCCCCCACCACCTCCCTTCCCGCCGCTCCCGCCTCCTCATCAATGGGAAAGAGCTCAGAACGGAGGTCATGGTTTTGCGATGTGATTCAACCTGCAGATACATCAAGCAACCGTTTCAACTTTGCCTCGTTATTCGACCATCTCCCCCAGGGACACACAGGGGGTAAAACGGGCCTCCCTCGGCACAAGGGTTACAGGACCTTCACATCTCCCGCACCTTCTGACTCTTGTCCCCGAGGTCATTAGTGAAAGCAAATCGGAATGAACCCTGGTGGAACACAGAAACTACGGACGCTGATTTACAAACGAGGGCACTAATAGGTGGAGTAAACTCAGCGGGTCAGGCAGCATCTGGGGGGGAAACATGGGTATAGGCGTGGGCCTGGGTCAGGACCCTTCTTCAGTATAGAAATAAGCACAAGACTTCAGTATTTTCCGAGGATCTTAAGAAGAACCAGTACTTCAGCCTGAAGAAAGGTACAGACCTGAAACGTCACCATTCACAGATGCTGCCCGGATCATCGATGTTATTCCAGCATTGTGTTCCTCGATACTCACTGGTCACTTCGTTTCCCTCGCCTTCATTCCTGATCTCAAACTCTCTTCACTCCCCCCCTCCCCCCCCCCCCCCCCCCCCCCCCCCCACACACCTCCCGTATAGACCCCATCCTCCCACTCTCCCATTTGGATTAAAGGGAGAGATCGGAAAAAGGATGTAACGTCGGCGGCTGAGGGGAGACCTGATATAAGTAGATATCACTATGAGAGGCATAGATAAGGTAGACAATCAGAACCTTTTTGCCGGGATGGAAATGTCGAAGACTAGAGGGCGTGGCTTTAAAGTTTACAGGGGATGTGCGAGGCACGTTTTGTTTACACAAAGGGTGGTGAGTGCCAGGAACACGCTGCCAGATGTGGTGGTACCGGGCTTCGAGGCCTGGAACAGGCTGGTTTGACAAAACAAACCAAGCAACAGCTCACGCATGCCAGAGATAAATTCAATGTGTCATTCATTCAGCCCGCCTCGCCACCGATCCAGACCGTGTCGGTATATTTCGGTATCCGTCCCCATTGCCTACTCCACCGCCAACTATCGTGTCATCGTGCAAATTTGGCAACTGCGTTGAAAACAATGTCCATGTCGAAAGGAAACCACAGATACCCCGTGGGAGGGTGAACGTGGTCACTTATGGCTCGCTGCGTTCGACTGGGGCCACCCACACCCGTTGAGTTCCTCCAGCACTTTGCGTTTTGCTCAGGATTCCAGCATCTGCAGTTCCTGGCCGAATGGTATCCACCTGGTTCTATTTCTTATTTTCGTTACATTTAGAGATGCACGGGCCAAAAGCAGGCAGATGCAACTAGTGTACACTGGACATATGGGTCCGAGTGGGCAACTTGGGCCGAAGGGTTTGCTTCCACGCTGCCTGACTCTATGACCCTATGCAGTATGGAAACAGGCCCCACCGCCCATCGTTTCCACACCGACCATCAATCACCCTTCACAGTAGTTCTATGTTACCCCGCTTTCTCTTCCCTACACCCTATATACTAGGGGCAATTCATTGTGGCCAATTAACCTACAAACCCACACGTCTTTAGGATGTGGAAAGAAACTGGAGCACCCGACGGAAACCCACGTGATCACAGAGAGAGCGTACAAACTCCACACAGACAGCACCCGAGGTCAGGATCGAGTCCGGTTCTCCGGCGCTCTGGCACTTGCTAAGGGTGTATTCATAGCCTCTGGATATGGTCTGTTGTCGGTGGAAACGCCGCCGTCTACACAATTAAACCCTTTCATGATTTTTTTGATGCAATCTACCCACTCACCCCCAGCCTAGCGGGAAGTTGAGCCTCAAACACCCCAGTCTGATAATTACAGCCTACCCACAGCCAACTGCCAGAGTTTAATCTCCATTTATGATTCTTCATCGCACCTTTCCAACCGATCAAGATGCTGTCGGTACATTCCTCGCTGCCCACTCTACCGCCAATGTTGGTGCCATCTGCAACATTTCCAACCGGGTTAAAAACACTGTCCATGTTAAACAAATCCACCGAGTCTGTGGAATTCTCTGCCTGTGGAGGCAGGTTCTCTGGATGCTTTCAAGAGAGAGCTAGATAGGGCTCTTAAAAATAGCGGAGTCAGGGGATATGGGGAGAAGGCAGGAACGGGGCACTGATTGGGGATGATCAGCCATGATCACACTGAATGGCGGTGCTGGCTCGAAGGGCCGAATGGCCTACTCCTGCACCCATTGTCTATTGTCTATTGATATCCCGTGGGAGGATGAATGGGAGCACCCCGTCTTTACAGATATCCTTACATAGATCTTTTCCGTAAATGGGAAAAAAATACACAAAGATCACGCCGTGGTAACCATCCTCCCAGTGTTGTAATGGATGGTGTAGGAAGGAACTGCAAATGCTGGTTTCAACTGAAAGCACCATGTCCGGCAGTACCAAGAGTACAACAGACGGATAAAGAACAACTGCTAAAGGCGGAGAAACAGAGGGATCTAAGGATAAACACAAAGTGCTGGAGTAACTCAGCGGGTCAGACAGCATGTTTGAGAAAATAAATGGGTGACGTTTCGGGTCGAGACCCTTCTTCAGGATGAGAGTCAGGGGAAAGGGAAAGGAGAGATATAGACGGTGTTTTTCGAGAGATACAGAACGTGAGACATAGTTTCCATTTCCCCCTGACTCTCACTCTGAAGAAGGGTCCCGGCACGAAACGTCACCTGTTCCTTCTCTCCAGAGATGCTGCCTGTCCCGCTGAGTTACTCCAGCTTTTTTTGCGTCTGCCAGCATCTGCAGTTCCTTCCTAGACAAGAGACGAAACTAGTTCAGCTGACCGTAGGAACATAAAGTTTGCAGGTCCGACAGGCATTTGAATGTAATGACATGACGGTGGTTCGTTTCTCATGTACCGGTAAGTTTAGGCGGCACGGTGGCGCAGCGGGAGAGTTGCACAGCGCCAGAGACCCAGGTTCGATCCTGACTACAGCTGCTGTCTGTACGGAGTTTGTACGGTTTTCCCGTGATCGCGTGGGTTTTCTCCAGGGGCTCCGGTTTCATCACACACAGGTTTGTAGGTCGATTGGCTTCTGTAAATTGCCCCTGGTGTCTAAGATAGTGCTGATGTGCGAGGTGGTCGCTGGTCGGCGCACACTCCGCGGGGCGAAGGGCCTGTTTCCGCGCTGAATCTCTAAAATCTAAAATCGAAAGCGTAGTGTAGGTAACCCTTACATTATTGGTAACTGCATTCATCTAAGGACACTGTACGGGTCAATTAATTAATCACTGAAAGTAATTGATAGTGTGACGACGTTCTTTGTGCCTGCTGCTTCTCACTTACATCCCCGGCATCTTTGACCCGAACCGTCGCCGATTGCTTTTCTCCAGAGATGCTGCCCATCCCGCTGAGTTACTCAAGCATTGTGTGTCTATCTTCGGTATAAATCAGTAACTGCAGTTCCTTCCTGCACAATGACAATCAGCGTCCCTCGGACACACGCCTTCTTGGCTTTTATACGATTATGACTTTTTTTTAAATACATTTGTTCAGATATATGGATAGGAAGGGTTTAGAAGGGAGTGTAAGTGTGGGGCAAATGCAGGCAAATGGAATGAGCCCGGTATGCGAACGCGCCCAGCATAGACAAGGTGGGCCGGAGAGCCTGTTTCTATGCTTTAATAACTATATATTGAAAATAAAATCAAGCTTTGAATTGAATCCATTATGGGCGAAGCATGTTTTGCGAATGTAGTTGCTTTGTGTAAAATGTAAACAAACATCGTGTCATTGAGCCACGTAACATGGATACAGGCCCTTCGCCCCAACTTGCAAAATGTTCCCGATGTTGGGGGAGTCCAGAACCCGGGGTCACCGTTTAAGAATAAGGGGTAGTCCATTCAGGACTGAGATGGGGGGGAAGCTTCTTCACCCAGAGAGTTGTGAATCAGTGGAATTCTCTGCCACAGAAGGCAGTGGAGGCCAATTCACTGGATGTTTTCAAGAGAGAGTTAGATCTAGCAGTTAGGGCTAAAGGAATTAAGGGATATGGGGAAAAGGCAGGAACGGGGTACGTTTTTAGATGATCAGCCATGATCATATTGAATGGCGGTGCTGGCTCGAAGGGCCGAAGGGCCTCCTCCTGCACCTATTCCTCTATATTTCTATGTTTCTGTGTCCATGCAGACCAAGATGCCCCATCTGCACTAGTCCCATTTGTCCATATTTGGCCCATATCCCTCTAAAGCGTTCCCATCCATGCGGTGCTGTTGCAAAGTGAGAATGTCATTGTTCTTTCTCCGACACATGACAATAACACACCCCTGACTCTTGACTTGAATCGGTCCAGCTGTCTTTTAAAACGTCATTACAGTACCTCAACTACCTCCTCTGGCAGCTCGTTCCACATACCCACCACCCTCTGTGTGAAAAAAAACTTGTCCCTTAAGTTCCTATTCAATCTGCACCCTCTCACCTTAGATCTCTATCCTCTGGGGGTCGATTCCCCAACCCTGGGGAAAAGACTTGATATTTTGAAAAGTAATTCTAAACATTTCTAATTTTAGGAGGAGCGTGGTCCTTCCAATAGACAGAGAGAGAGAGAGAGAGAGAGAGAGAGAGAGAGGGAGAGAGCAGATATTGAGCGGCGCCACGGCCGGACCCAAAGTGCCCCTGCCTCTGTGTGTGAGTCGCTCCTTCCTCGCAGCTCCCCGGCCCCACCTCCCCTTGCCTTCTCCGTGCGAAAGGCGCTGAAATCCAAGCAAGGTCCACAACAGGTTCCACTCCCGAGGAATGTTCCAGAAGGCCGTCGAACAGGTGGCCGTCACCCTCGGACCCGGCGAGCTGAGATTCCTGTAGAGGGCTCGGAAGGTCTCTATGAAGGCCGGGGGTGGGGCGGGGAGGGAGGTGGGGGGGGGGGGGGGGGCTGCTGCAATAAAGTCGGGAGCGGCCAGGAGGCATTGAACCCATGTCCATCAACATGTGTATGTTGTACCTTTCCACACATTGCCGCCGCCGATGCTTAACGCTGGGACTGTGGGTTGCAAAGGGCTTTACCATCATTAATTATGGTGTATTATGGTCACTTGTACCAAGATACAGTGAAAAGAAACTTTGTTTGCTTGCTATCCGAGATACAGCAGGGAAACAGGCCCTTCAGCCCACCATGTCCACGCCGACCAGCGATCAACCGTACACACAATTTCTCTGTTATCCCACATTTCTCATCTGCCCGTACAGGGTGCAAAAACGAATCTTTTCGCAATAACTCGGTACATGTGACGATAATCAACCTAAAACCTACAGCACAGAGACAGGCCCTTCAGCCCAACGTGCCCATGCTGACCAAGATGCCCCATCTAAGCAAGTCCCACCTGCCTGTGTTTGGCCCACATCCCAATAAACATAGAAACATAGAAAATAGGTGCAGGAGGAGGCCGTTCGGCCCTTCGTGCAAGCACCGCCATTCAATATGATCATGGCTGATCGTCCGCTATCAATACCCCGTGCCTGCCTTCTCCCCATATCCCTTGACTCGCCCCTAGAGCTCTATCCAACTCTCTCTTGAATCCATCCAGTGATTTGGCCTCCACTGCCCTCTGTGGCAGGGAATTCCATAAATTCACAACTCTCTGGGTGACCTTCCCTATCAATGTACGTGTTCAATTGTCTTTAAAACGTTGTCATTGTAAATATACCATTGAAATGGGTTCTCCTTGTATGGGAATACTAGGATGTTTTAGCAAAGACATGCCTTAATGAATAAATTCCGAATGTTTTAGTATTAGTTTAGAGATAGAGCATGGAAACGGGTCCCTCTTTTCCATGTTGGCCATCGATCATCCGTTTACACTAGTTCTAGTAATCTCACTTTCTCATCCACTCCCAACACTGGGGGCAAATTACATAGGGCCAATTATTTAATCTACAACCCCACATGTCTTTGGGATGTGGGCGAAATCGGTGCCACCTGGAGGAAATCCACTAGGAGAATGTGGAACCCCAAGATCAGGTTTGGCAGCTCGTTCCATATACCCACCACCCTTTGTGTAAAAAGAACTGCGTATTCCCATTTAATCTTTCCCCCCCTCCCCTTAAAGCTATGTTCTCTGTTTTTTTATTCCCCTACTCTGGGTAAACGTCTTTCTGTATTCACCATATCTATTCCTCTCATGATTTTATACACCTCTGTGAGATCACCCCTCAGCCACCTAGCCTGCCCAACCTCTCCCAAGAGCTCAGGCCCTCGAATCGTGGCAACATCCTCGTTAATCTTCTCTGCGCCCTTTCCAGCTTAACAACATCTTTCCTGTAACTTGGTGACCAAAACTGAACAAAACACTAAGTGTGACCCCGACCAATGCCTTGCACAACTGTAACATGACCTCCCAACGTCTGTACTCAATACTCTGGCCCACTGCCTTCACAATCCTCACTGTTGCGTTTAGGGGAGACCTGTCTGGGATGAACAACCTTTCCAGCCTCGAATGATCCGGGCTGCCTTGTTCTGTCTCCCTGTTTCATCCCTTTTATGGTTCCACCCTTCAAGAGTCAAACGTGTCATCAAATGCACCGGCAACGGAACAAAGAAACTCAACTTGCTGCAGCCTTGTTAACGCAACAACACACAGATAGATAAATAAATATACAATAATCTATAATAGGAGGACATGGCTTCAAAGTGAGAGAGGCAAAGACTAATGCCTGGAATGCACTGCCGGGCAGACACAATAGTGGCGCTTCAGAGGCTTTAGGATAGGCACATGGGCATGCAGTGAATGGAGGGATATGGGTCACGTGAAGGCAGGGGAGATTAATTTCGCTTGACACCATGTTTGGTGCTGACATTGTGGGCTGAAGGGTCTCTTCCTGTGCTGTTCTGTTTTATTATAATACGATAATTTAATAATCAGTAATACCAGGTAAATAGACCATAATAGTGCAAACCATAGTGCAACCAAAACAAAATCCATAGCGAATCCCAATTACTGAGGCAGGGTTATGGTCAGCGTTACAATATGATCCTGTTTCTATTTTTTTAACCACCATTCTTTCTCATGTTTTCTCTTTCTCTCTTTCACTCTTTCTCTCTTTCTTTCTCTTTCTTTCTCTTTTTCGCTCTCTTTATCCTCTCTCTCCCCTTCCCCCCCTCTCTTTCTTTCTATCTTTATCTCTTTCCTCTCTCTCCCCTTCCCCTCCCTCTCTCTCTCTCTCTCTCTCTCTCTCTCTCTCTCTCTCTCTCTCTCTCTCTCTCTCTCTCTCTCTTTCTCCATTTCTCTCTCCTTCTCTTGCTCTCTTTCCCATTATCTTTCCCTCTCTTTCTCTCTCTGTCTCCCTTTTTCTCTCTCTATTTCCTCTGTCTGTCTTCTTTTCTCTCTTTCCCTTGCTCTCTTTCTCTGTCTCTCCTCTGCCGCTCTGCACTGCATCCCCCCCCCCCCCCCCCCCCCCCCCCCCCCCCCCCCCCCCCCCCCCCCCCCCCCCCCCCCCCCAGACTTATAATCTCCACCCAACAAACAAAAGGCTGTGATCTGGCCACCTGAACCTATTCAGTCACTTCTCACTTTCCCGGACTTGTGAAGTTAAAGGCGGAGATCAGAAGAGGAAGGGGGATTAAGAGATCTCGCTGGGAAACTGAAACTCCTTGCAGCAACACCCAACATCTGCACAACCCCAGCCCGTCCCTCAGAGAATGCTCCCCTCCCTCCCCCCCACTGCCCCCTCGCCTGGCAGACAGGGGTCTAGAGAAAGTGAACACACCTGCTCGGATCCAATTTCCCCAAAAATGCGGAACGCAATTTCACGACATTCCCAGAAGGTCTGGTGTAATTCCCATCCCCATCCCAGTGCTACACTGGGCTCCTGGTGACATTGAGAAGCTTTCTGGGCCAACCTTGGCGTGACTGGGTGGCTCAGTCCCATCATGGCGGGATCACAAAGCAAACTGGAGAGAGGGAGGGAGAGAGGGGGAAAGGGAGGGAGTGATGGAGGAGGGAGGGAGAAGGAGGAGAGGGAGAGATGGAACCCCGAAAGCAGCCCGAAGAAGTGTCCTGACCCGTAACATCATCTGTCCACTTCCCTCCTCAGACACTGCCTGACTCGCTAAGTTCTTCCAGCATTTTGGGGTTTTTTTTGCTCCAGATTCCAGCATCCGCAGTCTCCTGTGCCCTCAGTAAACAGCCACGCTCAGCACTTACTTTGAAACTTCTGATTTTACTTTGTCAGTGAAATAATTAAGTGTGGGTTTGCCCTGGGATGTAGATGCTGGTGGAACAATGGCCTTTGTGCATTGAATATCGTGCAAAGATTTCAACTGGGATTCCTCCTTTAATCAAATATTGTAATAAAAGTTATTGCTTCCAGTGGAGCACAAAGATATACAGCCAGCCGCTGTTATACATTATCCACTACCTGTGAGAATGATCTGCAATATATCTTAGTGGTACACTGAATTACAAACAATCTCAAGCCAGGGAATAAGGTGGAGACTGGTACTGCCATGGGTTTCATGGTTGGCCTTTCAATCAAACTCATCAGCAAAGAAAAGTCTGAAGAAGGGTCCCGACCTGAAAATCCGCCTCTACAATAATCACCTTAACGTACTGTATGGTGAGTGCTTGACGGCTCTGGGCTTGTACTCACCAGAGTTTAGAAGGATGATGGGGGGACCTCAATCCTGGATAAAGTGGAGAGGATGTTTCCACTAGTGGGAAAGTCTAAGACTAGATGGTGCAGCCTCAGAATAAATGTACATGGCTTTCCAAAGGAGATGAGGAGAAATGTCTTTAGCCAGGGGGTGGTGAATCTGTGACGTTCATTGTCACTGACACCTGTGGAGGCTAATTTATTGGGTATTATTAAAGCAGAGCATCAAAGATTGTGGGGACAAGGCAGGAGAATGGGGTTGAGAGTGAAAAATAGATTAGCCGTGATTGAATGGCGGAGCAGACTTGGTGGATCGAATGGTCTAATTCTATTCCTATGGCTTATGGTCTTGTACATGTTTTCCAGAGATGCTGCCTGACCCGCTGAGTTACTCCAGCACTTTGTGTTTTAGAGCAGAGGGATAAAGGAGTACAGGTACACACTTCCCTGAAAGTGGCATCACAATTAGCTACGGTGGTCAAAAAAGCTTTTGACCAACAGCCTTTATCAGTCAGGGTATTGAGTATAGTCAAGTCAAGTCTTCAAATGTTTCTATAGCACATTTAAAAAACAACCCTCGTTGACCAAAGTGCTTTACATTGGCGCAGGTATTAATGTTATACAACAGTGGTACATGGATTATCAATACATACATAAATACATACATATAGCCCTCCCTCAGAGGACGTCAAGAAAGGCTTGAGAGTAAAGATGAGTTTTAAGTCTATGGAGGGGGCAGTTCTGATGGGAAGAGGGATGCTGACCACTGTCTAGGAGCTGCAACCGCAAAGGCGCGGTCGCCCCTGAGCTTATGCCTAGACCGCGGGATGTTCAGTAACCCCAAGTCGGCTGATCTGAGGGACCTGGAGGAGGTGTGGTGGGTAAGCAGTTTTTTGATGTAGGTGGGGGCGAGCCCGTTAAGGGCTTTGTAAACATAAAGAAGGATCTTGAAATTTATTCGGAACTGCACAGGGAGCCAGTGGAGAGAGGCCAGAATCAGGGTGATGTGGTCCCTTTTTCGGGTGCCCGTCAGGAGTCTCGCTGCGGCATTTTGGACCAGTTGCAGGCGGGACAGGGGAAGATTGGCTGATGCCAGTGTAAAGGGAGTTGCAGTAATCGAGGCGGGAGGAGATAAATGTGTGGATGATCTTTTCGAGGTCGTCAAACTGGAGGAATTGCTTTATTTTAGCTATCGTCCGAAGCTGGGGTATAGAAGTGTTGAATTTTTGTCACCCTGCTATAGGAAAGATGCCATTAAGCTGGAAAGAGAGCAGAAATAAATTATGAGGATGGAGCCAGGAATCGATGGCCTCAGTTACAGGAAAAGATTGGGCAGATTAAGACCTTATTCCTTGGAGTGCAGGAGGCTGAGGGGTGATCTTATAGAGGTGTATAAAATCATGAGGGGAATAGATGGGGTGAATGCACGGAGTCTTTAACCCAGAGTAGAGGAAACCAGGGGATGTTATCCTACCTATAGGAGGGCGCCCAGAACTGCATACAATTTGGTAGAAAGAATAAGGAGAGGCAGTGGAGAAGAGATTGTTTAGAGGCAAAGGAAATGCAAGAACAGAGGCCAGAGACCCAGGTTCGATCCTGACCTCGGCTGCTGTCTGTATGGAGTGTGTACCTTCTCCCTGTGACCGCGTGGGTTTTCTCTGGGTGCCCCGGTTTCCGTCCACATTCAAAAGGTGCAGGTTTGTAGGTTGATTTGCTTCTGTATATTGTCCCTAGTGTGTAGGATAGAACTCGTGCACGGGGATCGCTGGTGAGCGGGACTCCGTGGGCCTGATTCCATGCTATATCTCTAAGCTAAAGTTAACTACACTAAACTAAATTAAAATAAACAGGACTAAACTAAAATAAAGCAAAGTAAGCTATACTAAACTAAACTAAATGGAGAGGTGGTGAATGGGATTAATGGGATTGATTCTCACACATGTGGCAGGGAATTGACAGGCTGAATGGTCTCATTCCTTGCTGTTACTATTTTGTTATTTTATTCTCTAATACCAGAAGAGTAGACCATTCAGTACACCTCCTCTGTTCCCATCACCTCACTAATTCCCCCTGAGACAGCCCCATACCAAGACAGAGTGCTGGCAGTGTGCCTATTGTGTTTGTGAGCTGTGTGTGTGGGTCGCTTAATCATTGATTACGTGTCTGTGCGAATGTGTATGTTTGTGTGTGACCATGTGTCGGTGTGTGTGTGTGTGTGTGTTGTGTGTGTGTCCATTGTGCAGATGTTTGTGTGTTTCTCTGTGTATCTGTGTATGTGTATCTCTGAATATGTGTCTGCCTGTATCTGTGTGTGCGTGTGTGTGTGTGTGTGTGTGTGTGTGTGTGTGTGTGTGTGTGTGTGTGTGTGTGTGTGTGTGTGTGTGTGTGTGTGTGTGTGGCATGTCTGTGTGCGCAAATGTCCATGTTTGTCTGTATGTTTGCATGTGTCGGTGTATGTTCTATGCGTGCATGCATGTGTGTATGAGTCTGTGCGTGTGCATGGGTGTGTGTGTATGTTTGTGTGTGTCTGTGTCTGTGCACCCACACATCTGCACGTGTTACTCAGCACCTGACAAGCGTGTCATGCAGTGCCCTCCGTAAAGAGATATTCCACACCCCTGGCTGCTAGATTGCTTCCATGTCACCGATTAACCCTCTCTCCCTCATCAGCACATCTGACCCGGCGAGTTGCAGCCCGCAACCCTGCACTACAGCCCTAAACCCACACACACACGGACACACATGGACACACACAGACATACAGGGACACAGGCACGCATACACATATGGTCACACATGGACACACACGTACACACACGGACACACACAGACACATGCGGACACACACAGACACACATGGACGCGGACACACACGAACACACATAAACACGCACGGACACATGCAGACGCACACGGACACATGAACACACACATAGACAGATTTCAGTCCTGGTTGGCGTGGAATTGGTGGGCCAAAGGAGCTGTTTTCATGCTGTATCATTAAACTAAACTAGACTAGACTAGACTAGACTAAACTAGACTAGACTAAACTGGACTAGACTAAACTAGACTAGACTAAAACTAGACTAAACTAGACTAAACTAGACTAAACTAGACTAGACTAAACTAGACTAAACTAGACTAGACTAGACTAAACTAGACTAGACTAGACTAGACTAGACTAGACTAGACTAGACTAGACTAGACTAGACTAGACTAGACTCGACTAAACTAAGACTGGACTAGACTAAACCTGACTAGACTAGACTAGACTGGACTAGACTAAACTAGACTAGACTAAACTAGACTAGACTAGACTAGACTAAACTAGACTAGACTAAACTAGACTAGACTAGACTAGACTACTAGACTAGGACTAGACTAGACTAGACTAGACTAGACTAGACTAGACTAGACTAGACTAGACTAAACTAGACTAGACTAAACTAGACTAGACTAGAACTAGACTAGACTAGACTAGACTGGACTAGACTAGACTAGACTAGACTAGACTAGACTAGACTAGACTAGACTAGACTAAACTAGACTAGACTAAACTAGACTAGACTAGACTAGACTAGACTCGACTAAACTAAGACTGGAATAGACTAAACCTGACTAGACTAGACTAGACTAAATGACTAGACTAAACTAGACTAGACTAGACTGGACTAGAGTAGACTGGACTAGACTAAACTAGACAAGACTAAACTAGACTAGACTAGACTAAACTAGACTAAACTAGACTAGTCTAAACTAAACTAGACTATAAACTTCGATTAAACTAGACTAGACTAGACTAGACTAAACTAAACTAAACTAGACTAGACTAAACTAGACTAGACTAGACTAGACTAAACTAGACTAAACTAGACTAGACTGGACTAGACTAAACTAGACTAGACAGGACTAAACTAGACTAAACTAGACTAAACTAGACACTGTTCCTCAGAACAATGTCACACCACTCTCTCTATCTGAAAGACTAGCTATGTCTCAATTTAACATTTCACAAGGAAACAGCAACTTTGACAATGCAGGCTTCCCTCAGTACACACACTCCCCGGCTCACGCAATAGGCGACTTATATAAACTCGCTCTTACGTAAAATATTCTGTACACAATACACCGTCCCTAGTGCAATCAAGGCAGTTTGTAACTTCCACAACACTGTACGATCACTCAAGTTTACGTGGGAAACAAGCCAGCAATGGCAGTGGTGCTTACCCAGAAGACGGTGGTCAAGAGTCAAGAGTGTTTAATTGTCATATGTCCCAAAAAGAACTATGAAATTCTTATTTGCAGCAGCACAACAGAATATGCAAACATAGTACCCTGTAAACAATATAATCAATGAAAAAAAGTTAATATACATACATACACATAGATACACACACACAATCTTTCATATCTTCTTTCCGATGGCAGGAGTGAAATTAATGAGTGGCCAGGGTGGTGTGGGTCTCTGATGAGGCAACGACTCCTGTAGATCCCTTCGATGGTGAGGAGGTGAGAACCCGTGGTGGACCGGGCAGTGTCCCCCACTTTTTGCAACATTCTTCGCTCCTGGACGTTCAAGCTGCCGAACCAGGCCGTGATGCAGCCAGCAAAACAGGAACGCGCTCAGTGAGTTATTTTGGGTCAGGGGAAGGGTATGGCGATTGTGACTTAGGTAAAATATGACTTACGTAAAGGCTCATGGAACGTAACCCTTATGTAAGTCGGGAAAGCCTGTACTGTGTTAGAGCTTCTGGTGTCAAAGTTACAGAGTCAGGACCTGTCCGGAGAAGTGTCCCGACCCGAAACGTCGCCCTTCCATTTTCTCCAGAGATGCTGCCTGACCCAGCACTACTCCAGCACTTTGTGTCCATCGCCAACTTCCGGCAAGATCTGTTGTTCCATTATTCAATTATTCCGGAATTATTGTGTTTATCTTCTTTTTGCACAGTGCTTTTAAACGGCGATTCCTGGTTGTGGCAATACTTGGTGGGTTGTAGAATTGTTTTATTTAATCATGTTGTATAATTATAATGTTTTATTGTGACATGGTGGGACTCGACTGGCTCACACATCACCAATTTATTGCATTGCGTTGCAAGTTCAGAATGTTATTGCATCCATTCAGTTTTGCCCACCCTGCTATAAGAAAGATGCCGGTAAGCTGGAAAGGGGGCAGAGAAGATTTACGAGGATGTTGCCAGGACGTGAGCGCCTGAGCTGTAGGGTGGTGTAGGGACAAGCTAGGACTTTATTCTTTGGAGAGCAAGAGGCTGAAGGGTGATCTTATGGAGGTGTATAAAATCATGAGGAGAATAGATAGGATAGTTTTAAAGCAGATATTGAGGGATTCTTGCTTAGTAGGTGTGTCAAAGATCACGGGGATTGAGTGGAGGAGTGGACTCGATGGGCTGAAAGGCCTAATTCTGCTCCTGTGCCTTATAGATTTAGAAGGGGTGAATGCACAGTCTTTTTCCTCAGATAAGGGAAACAAGAAATAGAGGGATCCTACCGACAGCAGGGTGACCAGACGTGCGCACAGTTTAGTGGAAAGAATAAGTAGAGGCAGGGAATCTGGATAAAGTGAATGTTCGCTGTCTATTACCCGGCATGGGTGAATCAAGAACCAGAGGGCATAGGTTTATGGGGAGAGAGGAAAGATTTAAGGGCCTGTCCCACTTTCACGACCTAATTCACGAATTCTGCCGAGTTTGCCCTTGACTCATACTCGCAGCATGGTCGTCACGAGGTCGTAGGAGGTCGGTAGGTAGGCCGTGATGCTGGTCGTGGGTACTCGTGGCATCAAGTAGGTCGGGGCGTTTTTCTGGCCAGATGAAAAATGTCCACGAGTAAAACAGGTTGTGAAAGTGGGACTGGCCCTTTAATAGGCACGTGAGGGGCAACTTTTTCACACAGAGATTGGTGGGTGTTTGGAGCGATCTACCAGAGGAAGTAGTTGAGGCAGGTACTAAAACAAAATTTCCACGATATTTGGGCAGATACATGGGTAGAAAAGATTTAGAGGGCTATGAGCCAAACACTGGCAGGTGGGACTAGTTTAGAGGGGCATCTTGGTTGACATGGACGTTGGGCCGAGGGCCCTGTTTCCGTGCGGTATGACACTATGACTCAGTTGCAATCTTCTCCTCTACATTATGTTGATCAGCCATTTTGCTGCAGTATTAGTTAGCCAGTTGTTGCTGTCCCCGGCTCTGTTCGGTTAGTGGCTGCTAATGTATGGGCTTGCTGTATAGTGTCCTTTTATTGTTTTGTGGATAGTTATGGTAGAATTATGTTATGCTGTCATTTTATTATTGTACTGTTGTGTGCCATTATTGCATTTGTTTCTCATTCCCTGTGCAATATGTATAATTCCTGCACTTGATTGATGGATGTTCACGGTTTTTACACTCAATTTATAAGGCATGCTACTGCCAGAGTCTCACATTGTAGCGTGACTTCATTGCCGGATTATTGGCAGGTTCTCGCATTGGATCTGGGATCCTTGCAGTTATTATAATATATTGATGGCTTATCGACTCGTTCAGTCGCAGTGCTGTAGTTATGGGTAAGACTGTTTGGGGTATGAATGGATTATTAGATTGGATTTTCCCACTGATAGATGGTTGCGGAATTATTGAAGAGTGGAATTATTGTAATTAATAATTCTATATTATAGTCCATTGTTGAAGATGAATAAATTATTAGGCTGGATTTTAATACTGATGGACTTGAAGAAGATTGTGGACATTAGTCTATGAACACTTTGTCATACGCCTTCCACAGGCGTACTGCAGAGAGCACACTGATTGGTTGCATCACGCCCTGGTTCGGCAACTCGAACGCCCAGGGACAAAGGTGACCACATAGAGTGGTGGACACTGCCTGGTCCATCACCGGTACCGACCTCCCCATCATCGATGGTCCATCACAGCAACTGACCCCCCCCCCAGCATCGATAGGATCTACAGTAGGCGCTACTTCATAAAGTCAGCCAGCATCATCAGAGACCCACAACACCCTGGCCATGCTCTCATCTCATTGCTACCCTATTAGGAAGAAGGTACAGGAGCCTGAAAACCATGTGGGTCTTCGATGTTAGCTGCCTTCTTGAGACAGCCACTTCTGCAGAGCCATTCAATGGTGGGGAGGTCAGTTCCCGTGATGGACTGCCTAACACTTTCTGCAACCTCTTTCGTTCTTTGAAGACATTTGAGTTGTCGAACCAGGCCATGATGCAATCAGTCAATGTCCTCTCCACTGTACACTTACACGCTTTAAGAATGAGGATTGTATCAGGAAGCATCTTAGTTGCAGCTTCCGCATCTTTATCCCTCTGCTACTGTTCTTCCTCTATGGTTTATAGACAATAGACAAAAGACAATCGACAATAGGTGCAGGGGTAGGCCATTCGGCCCTTCGAACCAGCACCGCCATTCAGTGTGATCATTGGCTGATCATCCCCAAGAATGTTGCTCTTATTCCATCTGTGCCAGATGTTTGATTATTTAACCTAGTCCAAGTACACTGCAAGTGTAAAACCAGAGACTGCTGGAAATACTCAGCAAACTAGGCAGCATCTGTGGATGGAGAACAGTTAGTATTTTGCCATGGAGATGAGGAGACATATCTTTAGCCGGAGGGTGGTGCATCTGTGGAATTCATTGCCACAGAGGGCAGTGGAGGCCAACTCATGAGGACGGCACGGCAGTGTAATGGTTGATTTGCTGCCTCACAGCACCAGGGACCCTGGGTTCGACCTTGACCACAGGGCCTGCCTGTACGGAGTTTTCTCCAGGCGCTCCGGTTTCCACCTACACTGCACACACATAGTGGTTTACAGGTTAATTTGCTTCAGTAAAAGTATGAATTGTCCCTAGTGTGTAGGATAGTGCTAGTGTCATGTGTAACGCTGGGCGGTGGGGACTCGGTGGGCCGAAGGGTCTGTTACAACACTGTATCTCAAAGGCCCCAGTCATTGGGTATTTTTACAGTGGAGTTGATAGGTTCTTGATTAGTAAGAATTTCAAAGGTTACGGGGAGAAGGTTGTGGATATGCAGGGAATGGAGGGATGCGGATCGCGTGCAGGCAGAGGAGAATAGGCATCGTGATGGGCATGCACATTGCGGGCCGAAGGGCCTGTTCCTGTGCTTTACCGTTCTATGTTCCTTGAATTATTGTACTGTTACGTTTTTAATTAATCAGCCGGTAATTACAATTTCTTACAGCCCTGGTGCACTGTTGCAAATTATTTTCAAGGATTATGATGTGGGCCGGTCGTTTGATTCGCCCTCTCCGATCATTTCATTGATGGATTGGTCTTTAGGCTGCCTTGCATTGTGGATTATTGTCTGGCTTTGTTACTTTATTGATGGGCCATTGTTATCAGGGATTATTGCCTGGTTCGTGCTGATTATTATATTGGATTATTGTGCTGATGGATGGCGCGATGTTGGTTATTATATTGTTGTGCTATTGTGTTGAATTATTTTATTACGGTGCTGAAATGAGTTTGAGGTAAGTCCCAGCCCGTTACTGGTGGCCTTTTGACATGAGTTCTGTTTTGTTTGTCTCCCTGATATGATACTGCATCTATTAAGTGACTCCTCCAAAGGTCTATCACAGGAGCACATTATTGTTGGGGTTTGAACATATTTGATCCATGCCCTTTCAGAGCACACAGTACATAGAACAGTACAGCACAGCAGCAAGCCCTTCGACCCACAATGTCCGTGCCAAACGTGACGCCAGGATAAACATCTCCTCTGCCCGCACACAATCCATATCCCTCCATTGCCTGCATATCCATGTGCCTATCTAAAAGCCTCTCAAACTCCGCTATCATATCTGCCTCCACCACCACCCCCGGCAGCACGTTCCAGGCACTCTCCACCCTCTGTGTAAAAAAACATGTTCTGCACATCTCCTTTAAACTTTGCCTCTCATACCTTAAAGCTATGCAGTGTAAGCTTTGATATTTCCACACAGGGAAAAAAAGGTTCTGACTGTCTGCCCTATCTACACCTCTCGTAATGCATTTTAGAAACTTCTATCAGGTCTCCTGTCAACCTCCATTGAATGCAATCCAAGTCTGTCCAGAAAGCTAACGAAAATCCAAATGTTTCATCGAGTGATAGACAGATGCAGAGATATGCCTCTCAGTATTTATAGGATCCTATCAGGTCTCCCCTCAACCTCCTACTGTCCAGAGAAAACTGTTCAATTCTGTCCAACCTCTAGTGATAGCTATTACCCTCTAATCCAGGCAGCATTCTGGCAAACCTAGTCTGTACCCTCTCCAAAGTCTCTACATCCTTCCTGTAAAGCGGCGACCAGAACTGCACTCAGTAGTCCAAACACAGCCCAACCAACGTTTGTTCGTAAAGCTACAACAGGACAATGGCACAAGATGCTCACCAACGTTCCTGGTTTTAGACCCAGGCAGCATCTTGCATATACCCTTGTTTTACTCCCAGAGAGAGTTGTCGACTCTTCCAGCATGGAACAGTTTCTGAGGTTATTATTCTGCAGTGTTCAACAGTTTGTTGGTTGCTGGGAAGAAGCTGCTCTTGAACCTGGAGGTCACGGTTTCCAGGCTCCTGTACCTTCTCCCCGATGATGGCAGCGAGATGAGTGCGTGGCCAGGGTGGTGTGGGTCTCTGATGATGCTGGCTGCCTTTTTGAGGTAGCGCCTCCTGTAGATCCCTTCAATGGTGGGCAGGTCAGATATGTTCCATCTCTTCCCCCGTAGAAACCGCACTTTGCCTCTGGGACAAATTCACACGTAAACTTGTCTTCATCCGTTGCACATTGAACGAGGTCATGTTAAGGGACAGAAGTTTAGGGGTAACATGAGGGGAAACCTCTTTACTCAGAGGGTGGTGGCTGTGTGGAATGAGCTTCCAGCAGAAGTGGTGGAGGCAGGATCGATTTTAACATTTAAAAGTAAAGTGGATAGGTATATGGACGTGAAGGGAATGGAGGGGTATGGTCTGAGTGCAGGTAGATGGGACTAGGGGAAAATAAATGGTCGGCATGGACTGGAAGGGCCGAGAGGGCCTGTTTCCGTGCTGTAATTGTTATATGGTTATATGGTTATATCGTTATATGTGGCCTTACTGTTAGACGTTCAGCAGGGTGAAGAATCTCCAGCAGGATTTCCAAGTTTGATTTAAACTTCCAGAAATCTGAAGGCAGCAACGAGATGGGTACTTCATGCCTCCGCCTGTTACCACTCTCCCGTTTACCACCACACGGTGCTGGCTGCCTCTGATCTCTAATTACAGGAAGAGATTAATTTTACATGTTTAATAAATGCTCCTGTTTACGTTTGAGAGCGCCTGTAGCTGAATGTGCACTTTCCCCACGCCACACCACTACTAATTGCTTCTCTTCCTCATCTGCTCTCTCCAGCCCTTTCCAATATTGTGAAAACTGCTCCTGTTTTTAATGTCTGCTTTGTCTTATAAACCATGTTGGTGTTTCATGGTTCAGAGCAGTTCAGGTCAGAGAATCTGATGCACGTTCCCCTTGCAATCAACGTGCCTTTTTGCTCAGAAATAATTTATTAAGATTAAGATTTGCAGGTACTATCGCAACGTTTAAGAAAGCCCTTCGGACAGGTACATGGATTGGATTGGTTGGAGGGATATGGGCCAAACACAGGCAGGTGGGATTAGTTTAGTTGGTCGGCATAGACAGGTTCGGCCACAGGGCCTGTTTTCACACTGTGTGACCCTATGAGTCATACAGCATGGTAAACAGGCCTTTTGACCCAACTCATCCATGCTGACCAAGATGCCCCATCTAAGCTAGTCCCATTTGTCCATGTTTGGCCCATATCCCTCTAAACCTTTCTCATCAATGTACCTGTCAAAATGTTTTTTAAAGGTTGGATATGGAAGGTTCAGAGGGATAGGGACCAAATGCAGGCAAATGGGACTAGCCCAGTATGCCAGCATGGACAATGTGGGCCGAAGGGCATGTTTCTGCACTGTACGACTCTCTGCACTTATGACTCCCTCTCTCACACACACACATGCACACAAGTGCATACACACGCAGACACTCACGTGCGCACACACATGTACAAACACACACATATTCACACAAACACTATTCTATTTCTTTGCCCTTTTTGAAATCCCTCTCCTGTTCTTCCCCCTCCCTCCCCCATCCCTGTTTCTCAGACGCAGATGATTTTAACAGTCCTCAGCGTTTTCCCCTGCGCCCGTGAGCTTGCTTTTATGTCCAATTTCACAGATGCAGAGGAGTGATTTAATGCTTTGCTTTGGAGCCTGATCACTTTCTTTGGTCCTCTGTTGCAAAAAACCTTGATCTGATTACAAATTAACTTTTAAGCCCAGTTTTTGAGGACACCTGGAATGGCATGGTGAGCTAGTGCAGAAATACCTAATGTAACCGCAAAACCCAATGAATGTTAAAGAGAGATAGAGGGATATAGCATGGAAACAGGACCTTCGGCCCACTGAATCTATGCTGGCCATCAATCGCCCATTTACACTAATCTAATCCACATTTATTCTCTCCATATTATCATCAATGGCCCACAGATTTTAACCTTTACCCACACACTCGGGGCAATTTACAGAGGGCCAGTTAACCTACAAAGCCAGACATCTTTGGAATGCGGGAGGAAACTGGAGCACTCAGGGGAACCCCACACGGTCACAGGGAGAACGTGCAAACTCCACACCCACAGACAGCACCCGAGATGGGGATTGTACTGGTCTCTGGCGCAGTGAGGCAGCTGCTATGCTGATGCCAAATGTTGGTTTTAAACCTTCCTGAGTTTGGGAGACAGAGAGGGAAATTATGCTAGGAGCTTTCATGCATATCCGAGGGTGCGGGAGGTGAGTGCACGGACGGTTCACAGCTGCCGCCTTTCCCCATCACCTTCTCCCATCGCCATCTTTGGGGGGGGGGGGGGGCAATATACGCAGTTCTGTTACTGAGCTGCAAATGAATAAATGATCAACGCTAGGTTAGGTTTATTATTGTCACGTATACCGAGGTACAGTGAAAAGCTTTGTTTGCCTCAAGTACAGTAGGTAGAGCAAAGGTGAAGATACAGAGTGTGGGATATAGTTCTCAGCATTGTAGGGCATCAGTTCCACAGACAAAGTCCAATAGCCCATCAAAGTTTGTAAGTGATTAACTTTAACACTGCCTGGAGTATCAAGGAACTACAGATGCGGGTATTCAAAAAAATATACAAAGTGCTGGAGTAACTCAGCTGGTCAAACAAGGATAGGTGACATTTCGGGTCGGACCCTTCTTCAGACATGCTCACCGTGAATTGAAATTCTGAAGAAGGGTCTCAACCCCGAAACGTCGCCTATCCATGTTCTCCAAAGATACTGCCTGACCCGCTGAGTTACTCCAGCACTTTGTGTCTTTTTTTAAAGACCAGCTACCTTTGGCTGCCTGTCAGTAACCCCGAGCTGCTCCAGAAATGCAAGTCATAGAGTCATCCAGCACAGAAACAGGCCCTTCGGCCCAACTTGCTCATGATACTCAACATGCCCCCTCTACACCAGTCCCACCTGTGTGCGTTTAGCCCATATCCCTCTTAACGTTTCCTATCCATGTACCTGTCATGGCATATTTTAAGCATTGTGTTAGTACCTGGCTCAACTGCCTCCTCTGGCAGCTTGTTCCATATACCCTCCACCCTACGTGTGAAAAAGTTGCCCCTCAGGTTCCTATTAAATGTTTCCCCTTCAACCTTAAGCCTATGCCCTCTGGTTCTTGAGTCCGCTTCCCTGGGTAAACAGCTGTGCATTCACCTCTCGTAGTTTTATACATCTCTTTAATATCACCCCACAGCCACCTGCGCTCCGAGGAACATGGTCCTAGCCTGCCCAACCTCTCCCTGTAGCTCAGGCCCTCGAGTCCTGGCAACACACTCCAATCGACGTGTACAGCTGAAGGCAGGCGGTGTTGACGGCTCCTCATCAAGGGTCAGCCTGGAAGGAAGGGCACTTGAAGAAAGTGCTGGAGGCGAGAGGAGAGGATTAGGAGAGAGAGGGACGAGGCAGCTGGTGGAAATACCCACCCAGTGCGTGCATTTCCTTGTCTGAGGAGCGCAGGGTTTTCGGGAGAGAAGCACGTCCCGTGAGCCGAACAATCACACTTCCAGTCTGGCAGGAGATATAAATAAAAGTGTGGAATGCGGATGGATTACAGAGAACGCGGGACAGTACAGCATGGAAACAGGCCCTTTGGCCCACAATGTCCGTTCCCAACATGATACCGAGTTTCACTAATCTCCTCTGCCTGCATGTGAACGATATCCCTTGTGGGCCGAGGAGGTGGCATGGTGGTGCAGCAGTAGAGTTGCTGCATTATAGTGCAAGAGGCCCGGGTTCGATCCTGACCACGGGTGCTGTCTGTATGGAGTTTGTACATTCTCCCTGTGGGCTTTCTCCAGTTTCTTCCCACATCCCAAAGATGTACAGGTTTGTAGGTTAATGGGCTTTGGCAAAATTGTGAATCATCCCCGGTGTGTAGGATAGTGCTAGTGTAGGGGGTGATCGCTGGTTGGCACAGACGCGGTGGGCTGAGGGGCCTGCTCCTGAGCTGTATCTGTAAATCTCTAACCCGAAGTTTATCTATCGGCCTCTTAAGCACTACCGTCGTATCTGCCTCCATCACCACCCCTGACAGCACATCCCAGGCATCCACCACCTTCTGTGTAAAAAAACTTCCCGCACACCCTCCCTCACTCTGTCACCTCCTCCTCTCCTCAGAGCCCAGATCCACACTTCCGATACTTCCTGGTTTCTCAGCTGGAGGGGGAGAAGGAATGTACTGTTGCTGGGAGAGCTGACCACAAACATGACTTTTAAAAGATATTTGGACAGATAAATGGGTTTATACAGAGAGCTATGGGCCTGGTGCGGGAAATGGGCTAGCCTGGATTGCCAACTTGGTCGGCATGGACAAGGTGGGCCGAAGGGCCTGTTTCCATGCTGCACAGCCCTATGTCTCTATGACCTTGGTTAGCATGCAGAGTTGGGCTGAAGGGCCTGTTCCTGTGCTATATATCTCTATGACTATGGCTCTATTGATGTAGATTTTTCACCAAGAGTCAGAGGTGACGTGAAACTTGATTAATTTTCAAGTCAGCACTGAAAGGGTTAACTCATCATAATGGCACCTTCCAACACTACGACTGACAACACAAAGAGCTTCGCTATGATATCTATATATGAAGTCCCCTTGATGCTAATTGAGGCTGTTTGATCCTAGGCTGGGAATGATGTGAAAATTGCCACATATTGGAGAATAATAACTTCTCAATCTGCACATCAGCAGATATTAATAATTCATCTCCATTTTGCAAACAGCCCCAGATCGGTAAGGGAGATGGTGCAAAACTGAAAGTTGCAAGATTGCAATAGAATGTAAAGAAATTATGCTCGGGTGGGCCGGGGGGGGAGGGGGGAGGGGGTCAGAAAAACAAGCCCAAATGTGGCAGTCCCAGACTGCAACACTGACTTTAGCCGAGTCTGTCTTTGTACAAAAGACAAGAGGCAACTGAACAATGAAATTCTCACTTGCTGCAGCTTAACAGGCCCGTTGGAGCAATAACAGATACAGATGGAGATAAAAATCTGTTAAACAATAATACAATAAATTAACATTTATCAAATGATTTACATTATACTAGGTGAACCATAATAGTGCAAAACCAACATCTGTCGTGCAACCAAAGGCATGGTCTGTGGAAGATCACAGTTGCTGAGGTTAGTGCTGTGCAGTGTTTTAAGAGCCTGATGGTTGCCGGGAAGAAGCTGTTCTTGAACCTGGAGGTCACGGTTTTCAGGCTCCTGTACCTTATTCCCGATCATAGCAGCTTGATGAGAGCGTGGCCAGGGTGGTGTGGGTCTCTGATGATGCTGGCTGCCTTTTTGAGGTTGCACCTCCTGTTGGTCAGTACCCATGATGGACTGGGCGGGTGTCCACCACTCTGTCGTTTCGTTCATTCCTGAGTGTTCGAGTTGCTGAAGTAGGCCGTAATGCAACCGGTCAGTGTGCTCTCTAACGTCCGCCTGTCGAGGTTCTAGTGGATATTTGGCAACAAACCAAATCTACTTAAACCTTCGAAGGAAGTAGAGGCATTGAGGTGGGCTCTGATTCTGAAAAATGGTCTTGACCCGAAAAGTCCCCATTCCTTCTCTCCAGAGATGCTGCCTATACCATTGAGTTATGCCCCTGTCCCACTTAGGAAACCTGAGCGGAAACCTCTGGAGACTTTGCGTCCCACCCAAGGTTTTCGTGCGGTTCCCGGAGGTTCCCGGAGGTTTTTGTCAGTCTTCCTAATGGTCGAAAGTGGTTTCCATTGTAAAAGTCGGTAATTTTTTAGTCGAAGCCTGTTGCGATGCTAGTTGAAGGTGGTTGCTGGAGGACAAAAACTTCCGGGAACCGCACGGAAACCTTGGGTGGGGCGCAAAGTCTCCAGAGATTTCCGTTCAGGTTTCCTAAGTGGAACAGGGACATATTTACTCCAGCATTTTGTGTCTCCGATTTAAAGCAGCATCTGCAGTTCCTCCCTATACATTGATGGGCTCTCTCTGTGATTTGCAACAGATTTGGAATTGGTATCCCCCCCTGACTGGATAAGAGAATAAAACAGTGTCATAGAAACACAATGCACAGAAGCTGACCCTTCGGCCCACTTAGTCAGACTGTGCGAGATAAGCTTTTTTACACTGGGTGCCTGGAACGCGCTGCGTTGGGTGGTGTTGGAGGCAGATACAATAGTGGTGTTTAAGAGACATTTGAATAGGCACATGGATATACAGGGAACAGAGGGATATGGATCATGTGCAGGCATATAAGAGTTGGTCTTGGCATCATTGTCGCACAGATATTGTGGGCCGAAGGGCCTGTTGCCATGCTGTACTGTTCCGATGTTCTATGTCCAACAAGCTCCCATTTTGCTTCCCCTCCCCCCAGATTCTAGCCCTCACCTACACACCAGGGCATTTTACAGCAGCTAAGTAACCCAATGACCCGGGTCACCCCAGGGGAAACCCACGCGTTAACTCGAAGAGCGTACAAACTACACACAGACAGCAGCCAAGGTCAGGATCGAACCTGCATCGCTGGCTCAGGTAGGCGGTGTGGGGCAGGTTCGATGGGTAGAATGGCCAATTCCTGGTCTCAGCTCCGAGAGTGATTCCTCCTCCACCTGCCTCCTTGTCCCACAGAAAAGTCCCGACCCAAAACATCAGCTGTTCATTCCCTCCACAGATGCTGCCTGACCTGCTGAGTTCCTGCAGCACTGTGTTTTGCTAAAGAGTCCAGCGTTTTGTAGTTCCTAGTGTCTCCGTTTTCCTGTTTTACAGTGACATTTTCTCAAAGTATGCCCAAATGTTGATGGGTGCATGGAACGAGCTGCCAGAGGAGGCAGACACAAAATGCTGGTGAGTAACTCAGCGGGTGAGGCAGCATCTCTGGAGAAAAAGAATAGGTGACGTTTCAGGTCGGGACCCTTCTTCAGACTCAAGGACCCTTTTTCTGATTCTTATTCTCCAGAGATGCTGCCTGACCCGCTGAGTTCCTCCAGCTTTTTGTGTCTACATTTGGTATAAACCAGCATCTGCAGTTCCTTCCTACGGGTTAAGAGGGATATGGGCGAAATGCGGGCACGTGGGACTAGTGTAGAAGGGGCATCTTGGTCAGCGTGGGCGAGTTGGGCCAATGGCCTGTTTCCATGCTGTATGATTCCATGACTCTAATTTGAAGTCGTCCTTTTTTTGTTTTTATTTTGTTGTCTTGTTAAATGTATGTCTTGAGCTTAGTTTTTATTGTTTTTCAGCGGGGTGGAGGGGGCTGCAGTTGGACTGCTGGACGGCGGGTGAAGAACAAAGGGAAGAGATAAGACTTTGCCTTCCATCACAGTGAGGAGGTGTTGGGGACTCACTGTGATGGATGTTTGTGTAAAGTGTGAGTCTTGGGTTTTTTTGTAATGTAAAAAAAACTGTAGAAAATGCAATTTTGTTCAAACCTGTTTGAATGACAATAAATAGCATTCTATTCTATTCTAAGACACTCTCCCTCTCTCTCGTCCAGTATTTGTGTGAGACCCTCGCTCACTGCTCCCCCACTGTGATTCCTGCTGCTCTAATGCGCATCCACCATGTTCCTACCCAGAGTCCAAAGAAGTATTTCTGCAGGACGTGGACAGCTGATGTTTCGGCTGAGGACTCCAAGCCTTGTGTGTCCACTCCCCCCACAGATACTGCCTGACCCACTGAGTTCCTCCAGCACCTTGTGTTTTACTCCAGATTCCAACGACTGCAGTTCCTCGTGACTCAGTGGGATGGAAGATTGCGACCTTCACGTGGTCCGCCCCGTTTCGACTAATGCAATCAACTCGACGGAAGATCAAATAGAAGAAGACGAAGAAGTGTCTCAGTGTTAGAGGCTTGATGAAGGAGGGGGCTTCGGGAGAAGAGGGAGGTAGGGAAGGGGCGAGGGGTGCAGAGGCAGTTCTGGAGTTTGGGGGGGGGGGGGGTGCAACAGAAGGGGCATAAAGCCAAGGGGTTTGAATGACCGCCCCGCCAAGCCAAAGGTTGAGCGAGGGTGTCGTCTATAGACACACTTCTGTATCGCCATAGCTGCCTGTTTTATATCTTCACCCAGCTCATATCTCAGCTGTTATCAGTAGGTGACAAAATGGGGAAAAGCTTGAACAAAATCAATGGGGAATAGGGAGACATTCATCTTTCTTAGACTCTGAAACGAAAAGGAAGATGCATTCACCGCTGACAGGTTTAATGACATTAGCTCTGTCCTTTAAATCCCTCCTGTCCTGAGTTTCTCACTGCTGCTGGCGTGTTGCAAGGCTACTTTCTCAAACTTACCTCTCTGTTGTCTGCTAATATTCAATCATGCCCGTTCTCCGAGGCAGCGTCTTTATCTGGAGATTGTGTGTGGATGGGCCTATTTTTAACATCGCTGTTATTGGCAATGTTCAGGCTTCACTCCCCAGCTAACACGCGCTCTCCCTCTCTCTCTACGGGGAGAACGCAGCTTCAAAGAACACAGAGCAGCACAGCACAGGAGCAGGCCCTTCGGCCCACAATGGCCGTGATGCCAAGTTACACTAATCTCCTCTTCCTGCACCTGATCCATACCCCTCTATTCCACTGCCTATCCAAAGCCTCTTAAAACACCACTATTGTATCTGCCTCCACCGCCACCACAGGCAGCCTGTTCTAGGAACCCACCACCCTCTGTGTAAGAATCTCGATCCACACAACTCCTTTAAATGTTCTCACCTTCAGCCCACGCCCTCTAATCTTTGATATTTCCACCCCTAAAAAATGGTTCTGACTGGCTAAATTGCCCATGCCTCACACATTTTATATACTCCTATCATGTCACCTCTCAACCTCCTATGTTCCAGAGACAAAGTCCAATGTCCATAATGGGGCAGAGGTGAATCGGACAGGACCCTAGCTTATGGAAGGACCGTTCGGAAGCATGATAACAGAGGGGAAGAAGCTGTTCCTGAGTCTGGTGGCGCGCGCTTTCAAGTTTCTATACCTTCTGTCGGACGGTAGCAGGGGGAAGGAGGAATTACTGGTGTGGGACAAGTCTTTGATTATGTCGGCTGCTTTCCCAAGTCAGCGTGAAGTGTAGATGGAGTCAATGGTGGGGGGACTGGTCTGTGTCGAAACGAGGAATTGCAGATGCTGGTTTGCAAAAAAAAGATCCCAACTACTGATGAAGAGTCCCGACCCAAAACGTCAGCTATCCACGATCTCCAGAGCTGCAGCCCGAGTGATGGGCTGAGCCGCATCTTTCTTGTGGCCTTGGGCAGGTTGTGGGCAAATGCTGGGAGCGGTGCCCCAGTGAACTTCCCCGTCTAATCCCTGCCCCTACCATTTTCCAGGGAAGCAGAACACTGGAGTCGAAAGACGATGGTAGAAATATCAACTGTTTTTTTTTTCGGTAATGAGTTCAAAACCAGTCTTAACTCTTGTCAGCTGTTTAAATGAAAAAGATTTTAAAAAATAGCAACCTTGGATTCAATTAAGCAACGCGACTTGGACATTCAGTGCAAAATTACTGGTGCAACTGTAGGATTCACACAACAGAGTCAAAATAGCACTTGGCAGGAGCGGAATTAAAAGTACAAGCTGACAAGTCAGAGCTGCTATTATTGACGATAATCTCATTCACCTGATTGCGCATCGCAAAACAATATCTCCCAATAAAATATTTACAATCGGTTTTTTGAGGCACTCAGCTCTTTTACGGAGATTGATAAGAGGCAGGTCACGTGCTCACATCAGACGGTTGAATTAAAAGAGGCCACATTTTCATGCAAAATGAGTTGGAAAACCCTGCGTCAGGGATCCAGACGGGATGCAGACCCCGACACTTTCTCATTGTCTGAGGGCCAAGTTGTTTTTATCCCCCCGGTGGATTCTCTCTCCCTTCCCTTATCCTCCCCTCCCCACCCGCCTCAGCCTCCAACTTCCTGCAGTCACAGAGCTGTACAGCACTGAAGCAGGCCCTTCAGCCCAACTCATCAATGCTGACAAATTTGGCATTTTGGGCTGGTCCCATTAGGCCCGTCTCTCTCCTAACCCTGCCTATCCTTATACAGGTACTAGAGTAAGGAGGCGTGGTCCCCCAAAGCAATATTCCACCACCCACCCTTAGCCCCCAACTGCACAGGTGCAGCTCATTTCCCCTCATCCCTAGCACTCTCTCCCCCTCCTCTTCACCCTCCCACTTCTTTCCCCTCTCCTCCTCCCCTCCCCAATCCCTCCCTCACCTCTCCCTCCCTCTCCTTTCCCCTACCCTCAGTCACTCCCTCCCTTCCTCCATAACTCCTCTCCCCTCCATACCCTCCTCCTATACCTCTGTCCCCCACCTGCCCAACTCCTCACCTCCCCATCCTCCCCCACTATCCCTCCTCACCTCCCCCACTGCCCTCCTCTCCCTCTATTCTCCACCCTACCTCCCCCACTCCTCTACACCCCCCTCTTCTCCCTCTATTCCCCCTCCTCCCCCTCCTCACCTCCTCCCTCTTCTTTTCCCTCTCCTCCTAACCTCCCCCAATCACCTCCCTCACCTCTCCTTTTCCCTACCCTCAGTCCCTCCCTCCCTCCATAACTCCTCTCCCCTACTCCCCTACTCCCCTCCTCTCCCTCTATCACCTCTCCTCCATCACAATCCCTCCCCACCTCCCCAGAATCTCGAGGTTGCCGCTCCTCTCCCTTGTTGCGTGTCCTGGAGGAGCATCAGCTGTTGGCCCCCTTAGAGCCAGGCCTCGGATCCTCGGCTCAGCCCAGAAACACCAGGAGCTACGACCGTGCTGGCGTGTGGGCGGGGAGAGAGCTCAGAGAAAAAACGGGGTAAGAGCCATGGGGGAGAGGGAGGTATCACGGGAGAGGAGGGTAGGAGGCAGCGAGGGGCACAAGAGGGGAAGAGGCTGGATGCGGGGCTTTGCGATGGCGATGCGTTTGGGACACACAGTGGGCGCTGGACGCTCTCCTCCGCCAGGATCAGACTCTACGCTTTCCGTTTGGTGACATCTCCGACTCTGCACCGGGCTGGGCCGCTTCCAGTCCCTCCGAAAATTGTGTCCGATTGGACACTTCTGCCAGCCACCGGCAGCGTCTCTCAGCTCCAGTAGAGACGTGATGGTGCAGGAAGGGGCGGACCGTCCCGGGGAGTGACAGGGGAAGAGACCAATCCGCACAGCGCTGACTGGCAGGAGAGGAGATCAATCTGCACACGCGCGGTTTTTACGATTTTTAAACCTCGCTAACTTTTACAATATACTACCGATCGTAACAAAGCTTGTTGCACTCGCAGCACAGGGGAACGGTGAGTGAGCTGATGAAAAATCGTAGCGTTATCACTATTATGCGCAAATAGAAAAAATGCGCAAACCAGAAGAGCACAAGATCAGAGTTTTAGTTCTGTATAGATAGATAGATAGATAGATAGATAGATAGATAGATAGATAGATAGATAGATAGATAGATAGATAGATAGATAGATAGATAGATAGATAGATAGATAGATAGATAGATAGATAGATTAGTGCGGCACAGTAGTGCAGTGGTGGAGGTGCTGCCTTACAGCGCCAGAGACCCGGGTTTGATCCTGAATAAGGGTGCTGTCTGTACAGTCACCTTCTTCCTGTGACAACGTTGGTTTTCTCCTGGTGCTCCGGTTTCCTCCCACACTCCAAAGACATATAGGTTTGTGGATTAATTGACTTTTGGTAAAATTGTAAATTTCCCTCATGTATAGGATAGTGTAGTGTCAGGGGTGGGCTGAAGGGCCTGTTTCCACTCTCTAAAGTCTAAAGTCTTTTCCCTCTGTCCACGTATCTTTTAAAAGTTATAATTGAATCTTCCCTGCACCCTCTCCAACTGAATGAAGTCCTTCCTGTCGCTGGGCGACCAAAGGTGCACACAGAACTCCAAGTGTGGTCTCACCAGCGACTTGTACAGCTGCATCATGATGTCCCAACTTCTGTGCTCAACATCCTTCCTAATGAAGTCATGGGTGCCAAACGCCTGCTTCACCACCCTGTCCACCTGAGTCGCCACGTTCAGGGAATCGTGCACCTGTACTCCCAGATCTCACTGTTCTACGACGTTCTCCGGGGCTCGGCAGTTTCCTGCCCTGGCTTCCTGTACCAAAGTGCAACACCTCACACTTGCCACAGTTAAATTCCATTTGCCACTTCTTGGCCCACCTTCCCAACTAGTCTAGGCATTGCCAAGGTCCCATCTTTTGCCAGACGTTCACCGACAGATAGCTTGAACGCAGTCATGATGCCACCCACAGGATCACACGATCCCTCCCTCAGAGTGAGCAAATACAGTAAGCGGCCGTTTGGCCCATTGTTTCTGTGTTGGCCCTTGAAAGACCTCCCTGAATAGACCCGTTGACATCCCCAGCAGCAGATACAATTGTGAGTTTCAAAATAAATATCTGGATAGGAATGCACGAGAGGGTTATGGGCCAAATGCAGGCAAATACGAATAAACCTGAATGCCAATTTGTTTCGCATGAACAAAGGTGGGCTGAGTGGCCTGTTTCCATATGACGCCATGACTTCTGGAAGATGCAAAGGCAATTTTACACAGTGGTAAATTCTGGATGTAGATAGTGAAGAAGATTGTTGGAGAGACATAAATCAGCTGGAAAATTGTTCAGACAGAGAACATAGAACAGTCGCACACATGAGCAGGCCCTCCGGCCCACAATGTTCATGCTGAACATAATGCCAAGACCAACTCTTATCTGCCTGTACGTGATCTATATCCCTCCATTCCCTGCGTGTCCATGAAACTATCCGAAAGTCTCTTAAACACCACTATGTTATCTGCAGAGGCAGGAGGAGTTTAATGCAGACAAATATGAGGCCATGCATTTTAGGAAGTCCAATTCTAGTAGGACATAGAGAGTACATGACAGAGAACTTAAGAATGTTACTTTGGTTTAATTTAGTTTAGTTTAATTTAGTTTATTGTCACATGTACTGAGGCGCAGTGAAAAACATTGTTTAGTTTAGTTTAGGTTAGAGATACAGCGCAGAAACAGGCCCCTCAGCCCACCGTGTCTGCACCGACCAGCGATCCTCGCACTACCTTCACACTACCCTACACACACTAGGGACAGCTTATACATACACCAAGCCAATTAACCTACAGACCTGTAGGTCTTTCGGAATGTGTGGGAGAAAACCAGAGGTCATGGAGAAAGCCCACGCGGTCACGGGGAGAAGGTACAAACTCCATACAGACAGCGCCCGTAGTCGGTATCGAACCCGGGTCTCCGGTGCCACAAGCGCTGTAAAGCACCAGCTCTGCCACTGCGCCACCATGGCTGCCATTGTTAGTGTGTGCTATCCAGTCAGCAGAAAGACTATACATGATTACAATCAAGTCTTCCACAGTGCACAGATACAGGATAAAGGGAATAATGTTTAGTGCAAGAAAGTCAGATTAAAGATAGTTCAAGGATCTCAAATGCGATAGATGGGAGGTCAGGGCCACTCTCTAGTTGGTGATAGGATGGTCAGTTGCCTGATAACAGCTGGGAAGAAACTGTCCATGAATCTGGAGACATAGGACGGGACTTCATACTGTTGTTGGTTTGTACCAAAGATAGACACAAAAAGCTGGAGTAACTCAGCGGGACAGGCAGCATCTCTGGAGAGAAGGAATGGGTGAGATTTCGAGTCGAGACCCTTCTTCAGACTGGTTAGGTATAAGGGAAACCAGAGATATAGATGATGATGTAGAGAGATAAAGGACAATGAATGAAAGGTATGCAAAAAAGTAACAAATATTAAGGAAACGGTCCATTGTTAGCTGTTTGTTGGGTGAAAACGAGAAGCTGGTGCGACTTGGGGGAGGGATAGCAAGAGAGGGAATGCTAGGGCTGCCTGAAGTTAGGGAAATCAATATTCATACCGCTGGGCTGTCAGCTGCCCAAACGAAATATGGGATGCTGTTCCTCTAATTTGCGTTTAGCCTCACTCTGACAATGGAGGAGACCTGGGACAGAAAGGTCAGTGTGGAAATGGGAAGGAGAATTAAAGTGTTTGGCAACCGGGAGATCAGGTAGGTTCAGGCAGACTGAGCAAAGGCGTTCAGCGAAACGATCGCCCAGTCTGGGTTGGTCTCGCCGAAGTATAAGTATCCACATCTTGAGCAATGGATACAGTGGATGAGGTTGGAGGAGGCGCAAGTGAATCAACAGCAGTGTGGGAACACCTTCCCCAGAGGATGTGCGGAGCAATGGAAGTGGACCTCACCGCACCGTCCCAGGGCCAACAAGGGATGGGTAATAAATGCCTGCCTGCCTGCAGGGTACCCACCTCCCCAAAATTCATTAAAAAAATCATGTAGAAACAAGGAATTGCAGGTACTGGTTTACAAAAGGCACAGTGTGCTGGAGTAACAAAGCGGGTCAGGCAGCATCTCTGGAGAACATGAATAAGTGAAACTTTAGATTGGGACCCTTTGTCAAACTCAAGAAGGTGTCTGAAGAAGAACTCCAACCCGGACGTCTTCTTCAGACACTATTCATGTTTTCCAGAGGAGCTGCCTGATCCAGTGAGTTACTCCAGTGGTTTTGGAACACCACCTGCGCAGTACTCACCTTGGGATGGCAGTAACTAACTATCGAGGTGCTGCGATCACTGTGGAAACCAGGAGAACATGGTTGGGGGCTGCCCTTTCGGGTCGGGATCTTTCTGTAGAAGGGTTCTGACCCGAAACGTCACCTATTCCTTTTCTCCAGAGATGCTGCCTGACCTGGAGTACTTTGTCAGACTGATGCCCTGCTGTAATCAGACTACTGAACAGTCCTCCTGTAACCTAGGGTGTAGTTTTCCAACTGATCTTCCAACCTACCCCATTGTGGCTCTTGCACTTTTTCTCTGAAACTGTAATGGTACAACACTATATTTTGCCGTCTGCATCTTTCGCTCTGTTATCCCTGAGTCTGTGGGCTGAACATAAATGCTTTAAATGAAATGGAGCAGCTGCCAAACAAGCAGGCATAGAGGTTGCCTTCAGGGGAGCTGAAGAGGTATGTGGGGGTTGTGAATACAGTTCATCTGATAGGTAGACACAAAATGCTGGAGTAACTCAGCGGGACAGGCAACATCTCTGGAGAGAAGGAACGGGTGACGTTTCGGGTCGAGACCCTTCTTCGGGCGAGAGTTCATCTGACAGAGCTGGTGCCTCACAGCGCTGGAGACTTGTGTTCGATCCTCACCACAGGTGCTGTCCATGCGGAGTTTGCACGTTCTCCCTGCGACCGCATGGATTACCTCCGGGTTCTCCGACTTCCTCCCACACCCCCAAAGACGGACAGATTTGCAGGTTAATTGGCCCTCTGTAAATTGTCCCCAGTGTGTAAGGTAGTGCTAGTGTTTGAAAAAGTTGTGATAACATAAACAGTGTGAACGGATGATCAGCCTGGACTCAGTGGGCCGAAGGGCCTGTTTCCGTGCTGCATCTCTGAGCTGTAGAGAGGTAACTCTAGTGTGGAGAGACTGGGGGAGAGGGAGAGGCTGGGGATGATTATTGTACCCCTATAATGAGGGAGTGGAGGAGAGGGGGAGGGGGGGTGTCTGAAGGAGGACGAGAGGAGTGAGTGAGGGGAAGAGGCAAGGTGATGGGGAGGGGGGGGGGAGCAAGGGGCAACAGCAGGAGGCAAGGAGCTGGTGGATGCAAGAACGTGTCCCTTCACCATCACTGCACCTTGTTATAGTGCAATTTTTGTCAAATGACAGGAGATTACTTGCCGTCGGGCTCTGCTGTGTGCTGGCTGTGGTGGTTTAGCTGAAGTATTTATGCCTGGAAGAGAGGAGTGTATGTTTTTGGAATAGCGTCTGACATCTGGGTCACTTCATTAATCTTGTACAAATAAACCTTCACTTCCATCCATCTCACTCCCCACCGTTCGGGAGCGGAGGGAAGGGCCTGTCACCCCCCTCCTGCCCCATTCCGACCCTGTGAATAGCCATTCCTGCACCCACCTCCTCCCTCCCCCCCTCCCTATTCCCCCTCTCGACCCCCGCCCCCCCCCCCCCCCCGCCCCCGTCCATTGGCACCAGACCCCGTCCCGCCCGCCCGGATTCCGGACATGGCACTGGATACGTTCCCTTCTGGGCCCGGACCGGGAGAAAATACTCTCCAGCCTCCACTGTCTCCCGGCTTAAATCAACACTTAAGGGCATTGTGTTGAGAAGTGCGGATTTTAACGGCTTTCAACCATAAATCCTGCATAGAAATGTCAAGTATGGGCTGTGATAAATGAGCCAGTTAATTCTCCATGTCTGCCCTCTATTTTACACAGCCGTTTACCGGGCCTCGGATCTCTTTCCCTCGCCAATAGCCCTGCCATTCCTCTCCCTGCTCCTCCTCCACACTCCCCCCCTCTCTCCCATTTCACACCGTCCTTTCTATTCTCTTCTGCTCTCTCTTCTTCCCTTTCTCGTTCCCTCTCTCCATCTTTTTTTTTCATTCACCCCATTTCTCCCTTTCTCTCTGCATCTCTCCCTTCACCTCTCCCTCCACTCCCCCCTCCCTCGCTCTCTCACCATGTTTATCCCCTCTCTGCCTCCCCCTTCATTCGCCTCTCCCTCTTCCTCACTCGCCCTCTCTTTATGTTGTAATGACTATTTATCTCTTTGCCACCTCTCCCTCCTTCTCTCTCTCTCTCCCTCCCTACCTCCTTCTCTCTCTCTCTCTCTCCACCTTTTCACTCATTCTTTATCCCCTTCGCTCTGCCCCCATCTATGTATTTTCCTCTCCCTCTCTCCCACTCCATCTTCCCCTTGCTCTCTGCGCCTATCCCATTCCCTCTGTCCGATCCTTCATCTTTTCCCACTCTTACTTAGGGAGGGGGGGGGTAGTACTGAAGGAGCTCCGCACTGGGGGAGGGGAGGTACTGAGGGAGTGCCGCACTGCTACTCCTGTTTTTTTTTATTGATTGAAAGATACAAGAGGAAAACAGGCCCTGCATCCCACACCGACCATCGATCACCCGCTCACACTACATCTATGTTATCCCACTTCCTCGTCCACTCCCTACTAAGCTAAGGTGCAATTGACAGAGGCCAGTTGACCTACAAAACCCGCATGTCTTTGGGATGGGGGAGGAAACCGGAGGACGTGCAAACTCCACACAGCCAACATCCGAGGTCAGGATCGAACCCACCCGGGTCTCTGGCGCTGTGAGGCGGCAGCTCTACCTGCCCTTTAGTCTCACGGGCCCACATTGCTCTTCATTAAGCTTTATGGCACGAGGATTTGAATAATTCTTACACTTGCCGAATAATAGACTTAAATTGCGTTGACACAAAATGTGAAGTTATTAAGTGCAGAGCGTAAAGGCCGCTGCAAGGGAAGGGAGTGGAAAATGTAATGTGTTGATTTAATGAATTTTTTTTTTCCTTGCCAATCCCTAACTTAATCTGATGCCTTGATGCAGAAAATGGCATTGTGGAATCAGAGGCAGGCAGACTGCTTCTCCTCTCAATGAATCATAACGAATGGATGAGGTTCAGCAATGATGTCATCTGCCTTCCCATCCCGCCTCTCCTTCTGGAGAGACAGACATCCATCATCTGACACTTAAAGAGACGGATTTTGGCTGAGCGTGAGGATTTTGAGAGCGTGCCGAGCCCTGCTTGACTGCCCGTCATCTATTCAGCGCCGCCGCCTCTCTCCACTTCCATGTTTAGCTTAGTCACACTCTGCTGCCTCTCTGCTGTGTGAAGGCAGGCAGCAAAGGGGGCAGGAGCAGGGAATTATACAAAGTGGTAGCGCCGCTGAATGTCTCCGCAGATTGAGTCTGCAAGTCTATAACTGGAGAGTGGAGAGGTGACGGCAGCTTTTGATTGGGAAGAGAGCCGGAGTGATTACTGTAAATCACGGGCGGATGCGGCCAGAATCATTGTTCTCGGCTCTTGCCTGCAGGTTGAATCGCAGAGTGGGGACTCTCGCTGCCTCCCTCCCTCTGTGTGTGTGTGTGTGAACGCACCACAGGGGACACTTTCTATTTCAAGCACTGGGGGTCAGCATCGCACATTCCAAGGGCAGCCACACCAGGGGGTCAGACACGGAGTGCAGCTCCCTCTGCCCCGTCCCATCCCACACTCCCAGGCCAGCCACACCAGGGGGCCCAGGCCAGCCACACCACACCAGGGGGAATTCACCAGGGGGTCAGACAGCGAGAGTGCAAGCTCCCTGCTGTCTGAACGTCCCATCCCACACTCCCAGGACAGCCCACACCAGGGGTCCCAGACAGCGAAGGGGGGGGGGGGGGGGGGGGGAAGCTCCCTCAGCCCCCCACACCACACTCCCAGGACAGCCACACCAGGGGGTCAGACAGCGAGGGAAGCTCCCTCTGCTCTGAACCGTCCCATCCCACACTCCCAGGACAGCCACACCAAGGGTCAGACTGCGAGGGAAGCTCCCTCTGCCCCGTCCCATCTCACACTAAGAAGGGTCTCGATCCAAAACATCACCCATTCCTTCTCTCCAGAGATGCTGCCTGTCCCACTGAGTTACTCCAGCTTTTCGTGTCTGTCTTCGGTTTAAACCAGCATCTGCAGTTCCTTCCTACACATCCTCCCGGGACAGCCACACCAGGAGTCAGACACAGCGTGAAGCTCCCAGTGTCTGTAGAGGCTGCTCCTCGTGTTCTGGTCGCATTTTAGTCCCCACGATTTTGATTTTTGGGCACAAGGAACGGCGTGGAGAGGGTTGATCGGGAGGGTGGGATCTTCCCGTCGGTTTGGTCCAGGGCATGGCCAAGATGGCCATCCACAGGTCCAGACAGCGGGTAGCCGATGGTCACACTAGAGTCGGCTGCCTACCCCTCTTCCGGGCCCGTATCTGTGCTTGCGTGTCCCTGGAGAAGAAACGCGCAGTGTCCACGGGGACTCTGAAGGCCTTTCGTGAACGCTGGTCGCCGGGTGGGAGGGGGGGGGGGGGGGGGTAGTGTATTGTAGATAAGGATGGCACGATTGTATCATAATGACTGACTGATGTCATGTATCTATTGAAAGTCTTTGTACTTTCTGGTAAACAATGAATAAAGCTCCTTGTTAAGAAGGGAAAACAAGTGAATGTCCCTCTATACCGTCCCACCACACACTGCAGGGGTCAGACACAGGGTGAAGG
The DNA here is from genome assembly GCA_035221665.1 of Okamejei kenojei. Taxonomy (NCBI): domain Eukaryota; kingdom Metazoa; phylum Chordata; class Chondrichthyes; order Rajiformes; family Rajidae; genus Okamejei; species Okamejei kenojei. The sequence goes on along the minus strand of CM069145.1, from coordinate 43,008,416 downwards.
CCCCTCTGTACTGTCGAGCCGAAGGCCCTGTAGCTTTTCTGTACAGCTCTATAACTCTGTGGCTTTATGACATGCGTGTCGGTACGTTAATTGGCTGCTGTAATTTGCCCTGGTGCGGGTGACGGTGGGAGAAATAGGGACAAGGGTAGGGCTGATAGAATGTGAGTGAATACGTTTACAAGTTGCGGAGATCGCACGGAGAGCCAACATTCACTCAACGGGCCGAATGGCATCCAACTGTGTTGCGTGAAATGCAATAACAATAATAATAAACATCATACTCATGTATTAGTATTCTCCACAACTTTCTCAAGAATCAGTATCATCTGTAACCTAGATAGACAAGAAGGGTCTCGACCCGAAACATCGCCCATTCCTTCTCTCCATAGATGCTGCCTCACCCGCTGAGTTACTCCAGCATTTTGTGTCCACCTTCGATTTTACCAGCACCTGCAGTTCTTTCTTACATCATCTATGACCTACACTGGGGCAACTCTCTATAAACTCTACGGATCCAGGTCATCTAATAATAATAATAATAATAATAATAATAATAATAATAATAATAATAATAATAATAATAATAATAATATATTTTATTTGGTATGCAGCTTCCATCCGATGTCATTACTTAAACAACGAATAAAATTTAGGTTTAGATACCCAGGGAACAAGGTTTACAAAAAGAACAGTAAGACAGTAAAACAGTCAAAACAGACTAAAGTGCAGATGTGTCTGTGCGACGTGACCATCCGAGGGAGACAGTTCATGGGGGTGGGCGGGGTGGGGGGGGGCCGTTCAGAGCCGCTATAGCTCTGGGAAAGAAGCTGTTCCTGAGTCTGGAGGTGCGGGTGTAGAAGGCCTTGTATCTATTCTCCATAAACTACATAAAACCTACTAATCAATGACATGTCAGCAATGACTCTCACCAACTTCTACAGATGCACTGTAGAAAGCATCCTATCAGGATGCATCACACTTGGATTTGGGAACAGCTCTGTCCAAGACCGCAAGACATTGCAGAGAGTTGTGGATGTACCCAGTCCATCACACAGACCAGACTCCCCACCATCGACTCCATCTACACTTCACACCGCCGCAGCAAAGCAGCCAACATAATCAAGGACCACTCACACCCTGGTCGTTCCCTCTTCTCTTCACTTCTCTCCTGTTGGGCAGAAGATACAAAAGCTTGAAAGCACGTACCACCAGATTCAGGAACAGCTTCTTCCCCGCTGTTAGCAGCCGACTGAACGGTCCTCTCATAAGCTAGGGTGCAGTCCCCATCTTCAACCCTACCTTGTGGCCCGTGCACTTTCCCTGTAACTATAACACTACAACGCTGTAACATGACATTCTGCACTCTGGTATTTTTCACATTACAGTACCTGTTGAACTTGATTATACTCATGTATAATATGATTTTACAGGATGGTGTACAAATAAAGGTTTTCACTGTGCAAGTGACAATAATAAACCACTATCGATACATCGGGACCGATGTACCCATAAGATGCAATGTGCCTCCTCCCTGTGACTTTCTCAGGGCGACTGTTCACTATAATGTACACATTTGACTGGATAGCACACAACTAAAGCTTTTTACTGCCCTTCGGTACATGTGATAATATTAAACTAAACCAAATATACTAAAACAAGGGCTGACATTGCCTATACTGTACACAAGGTCCGACGCGTTTGTAAGTCGAAGGGGATGATTTGGACCGTTCGGCTCACCAAGTCTACTCTGCCATTTAACCGTGGTCGATCTATCTTTCCCTCTCAAACCCATTCTCCTGCCTTCTCTCCATAACATGTGATATCCTCACGAATCAAGAATCTGTCAATCTCCCCTTTAAAAAATACCCAATGACTTGACCCCCACAGCCTTGCGTGACAATGAATTCCGCAGATACACCACACCCTGGCTTAAGAAATTCCTCTTCATCTCCATTCTAAAGGTACATCCTTTTATCCTGAGGGTGTGCCCTCTGTTCCTAGACTCTTCCATTAAGTGAAAACATCTTCTCCACATCCACTCTATCCAAGCCTTTCACTATTCAGTAGGTTTCAATGAGCCCCCCCCCCCCCCCCCCCCCACACCCACACACACACACACACCACACACACACACACACACACACACTCATCAATCTGAGCGGCAGTGCCATCAAACACTCATCATACGTCATCACACGCCTGATATTGCTGTCACATTCAACGGGGAGTTTGCAGGCTCCGACATGTATATCCATTTGTGTGTGTGGTTACGGGGAGAAGGTCGGAGAATGGGGTATAGAGGGGAAAATTGGTCAACCGTGATAGGGTGGAGGAGCAGACCCGATGGGCCAAATGGCCTAATTCTGCTCCTGTGTTTTAGGGTCTTTATGGCTGCGGTTCCCTGCAGTACACACGGTGACTGGTGATCTCTGCACACCGGGAGTGCTGTTCCCATAGTCTACACAGGGGTTGCTGTTCTCCATAAAATGCACACCAGGGCTGCTATTCCCCATGTTATACACGGGCCCACAGCCCCTGTAACCTACACACAAGCTGCTGCCCCCACAGTCGTTTCAGGATCCAGCTGTATCCACAACGGTTTGCGAGCTGTTCCTAACCCTAACATACACATGGGCTGTTACCCTTACAATAAGTACAGGGGCTGATATATTTTGCGTAGGCAGTTTACAATCCGGCAGTATGCATATTGATTTCTCTTATTTCAAATAACCCTTGCATTCCCTCTCTCTCCATCCTTCCCCCCATTCTTGTTGTCTTGCTTGTTTTGCAGTTCATATCCCTGTGTTATCATCTCTAATGCCAACAATGGACCATTGTGGACTCTTTGTGTCCAACTTCTGCTAATATTCCTTCTCAGATAAACTGCCTTGTGTTTGCTTTGAGATGCACTGGGGCTGCTAGTCTTTACAACATAGTGCGCCATAGAGCTGTACAGCATGGAAACAGTCCCTTCGGCCCACCTTGTCCCTGCTGACCAATTTGGCATAATGGGCTAGCCCCATTTGCTAGCATTTTACCCATAGTCCTCTAAACCCTTCCTATCCATGTACCTGTCCAAATGTCTTTTAAATGTCGTAATTGCATCTGCTTCCATAGCTTTCTTATCTCACTCATTCCAGATATGGACTACCCTCTGTGTGAAAACGTTGCCCCCGATGTCCCTCTTAAATCTCTCCCCTCTCACCTTAAGGCTGTGCCCTCTAGTTTTAAAATCATTAGGAAAAAGTAGGACAAATTGTTGGTGATATTTACGGCCAGGAAACTGAAACACTTGACTATATCCACTTCAGCACCATTGATGCTGACTGGGGTAACAACTATTCACTGTGTAAATTAAACCTTCCTGTCAAATTATGTTACAAAACGATTTCCTCTCACCTTAAACCTGAGCCCTCCTTTCCACCCCATATCATGGCATGGTGGCGCAGCTGGGAGGAGCTACTGCCTCACAGCGCCAGGGACTTGGGTTTGATCCTGACCCCGGGTGCTGTAGAGTTTGCACGTTCTCCCGCGTTCCAAAAATGTGCAAGTTTGTAGGTTAATCGGCTTCTGTAAATTGCCCAGAGTGTGTAGGATGCAAATGTGGAATAACACAGAACTGGTGTATTGGTGATCGATGGTCGGCATGGACCTGGTGGGCTGAAGGGCCTGTTTCCATGCTGTATTCTGAAACTAAAACTAAACTAAAACCCCCTTCTTTCTTAATTTTGTAGGACATGGATTAGTCACACCTCTGCTGGATTATTTAGAACCTTCCAATCCACAGGAACAATTCAAAAATCCAATTTGCAGAAAATTGGAAAATGATAGCCAATGTGTCTGCAGCTACCTTTCACAACTCTACGACATAGGTCGTATCAGCCTTCAAACCAGTCGTTTCTCTGAAAAAATATTTCGATAAATAGTCTTTAGGTCTAGGTTTATTATTGTCATGTGTACCAAGGTACAGCGCAGAGCTTTGTTCTGCATGCTAATCAATCAGATCAGATAATACCGTACATAAATGCATAACTACATAACACCGGTCACTGAAAGTTGGCTTACAGGTACAGCAGGCAGTGAAGAAAGCCAATGGAATGTTGGCCTTCATAACAAGAGGATTTCAGTATAGGAGTAAAGAGGTTCTTCTGCAGTTGCATAGGGCTTTGGTGAGACCACATCTGGAGTATTTTGTACAGTTTTGGTCTCCTAATTTGGGGAAGGACATCCATGTGATTGAGGCAGTGCAGCGCAGGTTCACGAGATTGATCCATGGGATCGCGGGACTGTCATATGAGGAAAGATTGAAAAGACTAGGCTTGTATTCACTGGAGTTTAGAAGGATGAGGGAGGATCTTATAGAAACATATAAAATTATAAACAGACTGGACAAGCTAGATGCAGGAAACATGTTCCCAATGTTGGGCGAGTCCAGAACCAGGGGCCACCACAGTCTTAGAATAAGGGGGAGGTTATTGAGGACTGAGGTGAGAAAAAACGTTTTCACCCAGAGAGTTGTGAATTTGTGGAATTCCCTGCCACATAGGGCAGTGGAGGCCAAGTCACTGGATGGATTGAAGAGAGAGTTAGATAGAGCTATAGGGGCTAGTGGAGTCAAGGGATATGGGGAGAAGGCAGGCACGGGTTATTGATAGCGGACGATCAGCCATGATCATAATGAATGGCGGTGCTGGCTTGAAGGGCCGAATGGCCTCCTCCGGCACCTATTTTCTACGTTTCTATGCAAATACAATTGTCAAACTCAAGTATAATAGATAGAGCAAAGGGGAAGATACCGAGTGCAGAATATAGTTCTCAGCATTGTAGCGCATGAATTCCATAGATAAAGTCCAACGTCCGCAATGGGGTAGAGGTGAATGGGACAGCACCCTAGCTTATGGAAGGACCATTCAGAAACTAGTGGGGTGCCGCAAGGCTCGGTGCTGGGACCCCAGTTATTTACAATATATATTAACAATTTAGAGGAGGGAATTAAATGTGACATCTCCAAGTTTGCGGATGACACAAAGCTGGGTGGCCGTGTGAGCTGCGAGGAGGATGCTATGAGGCTGCAGGGCGACTTGGATAGGTTGGGTGAGCGGGCAGATGCATTGCAGATGCAGTATAATGTGGATAAATGTGAGGGTATCCGCTTTGGTGGCAAGAACAGGAAGGCAGATTATTATCCGAATGGTGTCAGATTAGGAAACGAGGTGCAACGAGACCTGGGTGTGCTTGTACATCAGTCACTGAGAGCAAACATGCAGGTACAGCAGTGAAGAAAGTCAATGGCATGTTGGCCTTCGTTGCGAGAGGATTTGAGTTTAGGACCAAGGAAAGGTCCTACTGCAGTTGTACAGGGCCCTGGTGAGACCGCACCTGGAGTATTGTGTGCAATTTTGGTCTCCTAATTTGAGGAAGGATATTATTGCTATTGAGGGAGTGCAGCGTAGGTTCACCAGGTTAATTCCCAGGATGGCGAGACCGACATGTGATGAAAGAATGGGTTGGATGGGCTTGTATTCACTGGAATTTAGACGGATTAGAGGGGATCTTATAGATACATATAAAATTCTTAAAGGATTGGACAGGCTAGCTGCAGGAAAAATGGTCCCGATGTTGGGGGAGTCCAGAACCAGGGGTCACAGTTTAAGAATAAGGGGTAGGCCATTTAGGACTGAGAGGAGGAAAAACTTCTTCACCCAGAGGGTTGTGAATCTGTGGAATTCTCTGCCGCACAAGGTAGTGGAGGCTAATTCACTGGATGTTTTCAAGAGAGAGTTAGATTTAACTCTTTGGGCTAAAGGAATCACGGGATATGGGGAATAAAGCAGGAACGGGGTACTGATTTTAGATAATCAGCCATGATCATATTGAATGGCGGTGCTAGCTCGCAGGGCAGAATGGCCTACACCTGCACCTGTTTTTCTATGTTTCTATGAAACCTGATAACTGAGGGGAAGAAACTGTGAATGGGTGACGGATGGTTGGCATGGGCTCGGTGGGCTGAAGGGTCTGTTTCCATGCCGTATCTCTCAAGCAACTCGAGTTCATAACAGAGGTCAGTGTTGCGAGGTGTTCAATAGCATGATCCTTGTTTGTTCCAGGCTGTCTTCGAACAGCAGGTGAAACAGTTCACTGAGGAAACAAAGGACTGCAGATGCTGGTTTATACCGAAGATAGACGCAAAGTGCTGGAGAAAAAGGATGGGTGACATTTCGGGTTGGGACCAGTGCCCCGACCTGAAACCTTACCTATCCATGTTATCCAGAGATGCTGCCTGACCCGCTGAGTTACTCGAGCATTTTGTGCCTATCTCCGAAACAAGTCACTCCCAGCGGGACCAGTCCACATCTGGGGCATCTCCACATGTTGCTCTCAGAACTTCCCAGGCCGCTCCCGCTGGTCAGTCCCATCCGTGATTGGACTCAGGCTATTCACATTCCCACCGAGAAACAAAATGGGAGGAAGATCGTTAGATGGAGTTTTCTCCCCAAGATGATAAAAAGTTCAGCAAAATTTGCCAAAATCCTCCCTCTTCCTGAAACAAATAACTGGGACTCTAATTTCTCTCCCGACGCCGCCCCCCCCCTAAAATAAAAATATTGTTAAAAACTGGAAGAAATGTTCACGGTTATGAGTGTTACATTGGGCCGGGAATCTGTAAATTGCAGTTTAGATGAGAGCTTCCCCATAGCCAGGCAACATGAGATGGATTTAATATCCTTGCAGCCTGACAGTATAAATCAATTGTTAGAAAATTGAAGTAATTTCTTGAAGGAACCGGAGACAAAAAGTCACTTAGTCTCTGAAAAATAGGCGGGCTCCGTCATATAAAGTTCCTTAAAACAAGATATATTGAACCGACGGCATTCGGTGCCTCCACTGTGGGTGAGTTCCGTTGCGAGATTTGATTACGGCAAAATGATGCATTTTTTCATTAAAGGGATATTATCAGCCTTATCGCCCTTTGTAAATTCCTACTTATTTCTGAAAGCATTGCTCAATATCGCAGGGCCGTGCACATTTCTTGTACCTGCTCCAGCGGGTTCCCACAGGAGTGCATCATGAGGATTTATAAGGATGACCCCAGGAAGCAGACAAAGTGTGACTCTCTGAACGGACACGTGTTTTACAAGGAAGTAGAAAGCGCTAAATTATGCAATGATGCAGAGGTCAATCAGACCTTCAGAGCAGCAGTGGGTGAAGACAGAACATTGTCAATATCTCATAGAAACAAGGAACTGCAGGGAGAAAATAAAAGACACAAAGTGCTGGAGTAACTCAGCGCGTCAGACAGCATCTCCGGAGAACACGGATAGGTGACCCCTCAGTCTCCATCACTTTGTGTATTTTATCGTCAGTCTATCTCGTTCCATAATCTGTTTCTGATTATTGGTTTTGGTTTATTATTGTCACGTGTACTGAGATACAGTGGGAAATATTGCGTGCTTTCCATATAAAACAATTCCTCACATGAATACAAGCAAGCGGCTCACAAGTACAACAGGTAGCGCAAAGAGAAGAATACCAGAGGGCAGGATGTGGTGTTACAGCGTTGCTGTGTTACTGTTACAGAGAACAACGTCCAATGTCCCCAATGAGGTTGGTTGGAAGATCGGGCCTACACCCTAGTTAATGGAAGGGCCGCTCAGTAGTCTGATCGCAGTGGAGAATAAGCTGTTCCTGAATCTAGTGGTACGCGCTCTCAAGCGTTTGTGTCTTCTGCACGGGATATTATCAGCCTTATCGCCCTGTGTAAATTCCTACTTAGACGGGAGCCACCCACGAGAACTACAGGTAGTGCAAAGAGAAAAATCCCAGACTGCAGAATATAGTGTTCTAGCCTTACAGTGTGGCACTTACAGAGGGAGTTCAGATTAAGCCCAGGTTAACATCACGGCGAATCGCTTCTGCACCCTTTCCAACTTCATGACATCCTGAGATAGATAGTTCCTCCGTCTGAAGAAGAGTCCCGACCCAAAACATCACCCGTCCTTTTTTCTCCAGAGATGCTGTCTGACCCACTGAGTTACTCCAGCACTTTGTGTCGATCTTCCGTACATACCAACATCTGTAGACCCTCTCTACACACTCAATGACACCCTTGGGCAGACAAAAGTGCTGGAGAAACTCAGCGGGTGCAGCAGCATCTATGGAGCGAAGGAAAGGGGCAACGTTTCGGGCCGAAACCCTTCTTCAGACACCCTTGGGCAGCTGGGCGACCAAAACTGCAACACAAAACTCCAAGTGTGGTCTCACCAACGACATGTATAGCTGAATCATGATGTCCCAACTTCTGTATTTAACACCCTTTCCAATGAAGACAAGCGTGCCGTCTGCAGCTCTACATTGCATTAATCTGCACATTCTTTGTGTTCTTAAGAACCCACGAGGATCCAGCTAGTTCACTGGCGATGAGGAAGGACTGAACCAATGTCAGCTTGCTTGGGCAACTCATTGAAGGTCCGGAGCAGCTGAATCCTCAGCGGGTTGGGAGAGACTCGGTGACTTCATCCTGTAGACCAGAGGTGATGGATACTGGTTTACACCCAGGATCAAGGGAACCTGATTGTCGAGTTACGAAGCAAATACGATGCTGTCTGATCGTATACAAAATCATGCGTGGAATAGATCGGGTAAACACAAAGTCTCGTGTCCAGAGTAAGGAAATCGAAAGGGTGGCAGGTCTATGGAACGAGCAGCCGGAGCACGTAGTTGAGACAAGTACTATCGCAACGTGTAAGATTTAGACAGGTACATCGACAGGGTAGGTTTGGAGGGATATGGACCAAACGCAGGCAGGTGGGACTAGTGTAGATGGGACTTCTTGGTCGGTGTGGGCAAGTTGGGCCAAAGGTCCTGTTTCCACACTGAGTGACTCTATCCAACCCAGCCACGTCAGGAGCCGTGCATCTATGATGGAGGATACATACCTTCCATACTTCCGGCTTAGCGCAGCGGTAGAGTTACCGACTTACAGAGCTAGAGACACGGGTTCGATCCTGGCGACGGGCGCTGTCGGTACGGAGTTTGTACGTCCTCCCCGTGACCTGCGTGGGTTTTCTCCGAGATCTTCGGTTTCCTCCCACACTCCAAAGACGTACAGGTTTGTAGGTTAATTGGCTTGCTAAATGTAAAAAAAACGTCCCGTGTGTGTGTGTGTGTGTGTGTGGGATAGTGTTAATATGCGGGGATCACTGGTCGGCGTGGACCCGGTGGGCCGAAGAGCCTGCTTCCGCGCTGTACCTCTAAAGGAAACTAAACTAAATTGGGCAGTAGATACAGAAGATTGAAAGCACGTACCACCTGATTCAGTAAGAGCTTCCTCCCTGCTGTTATCAGACTACTGAACGCTCCTCTCATAACCTAGGGTGTAGTACCGATCTACAAAACGACCTCAAACCTTGCACTTTTTTTTCCTCTGCAGTCCTGGGTATTGCCTGAACGTTGTGTCAAAGCAGGGGTTCGTGAGTTGATCTGATCAGTTTGAACAGTAGGTGAAATGTGGATGATGGAGCATCATTCCATACCCCCGTCTGGAGGAATGGAGAGCTCTGTGTGTGCGGAGAACGAGGCACCGGCGATGATCTCTCCAGGAGCTCAGCTTCAACGATGGAGACTTGGTCCGCACGTTGTCCCAGAGATACAGCCCGAGCCCGCAGCGGCCGAGCCCTCACCCTAGACGGCGAGTGGTGAGATTGGTTCAGCCATGGCTCTTCCTCAATCCCACCTCTCTCACTGACCCTCCCCTCATTGACCTCTCCCCACCGACCCTGCTCCTTACCAACAGACCCCTCTCCCCCACCGAACCCCCCTCTCTCACCGACCCAAGTCCCCATTGACTCATCTCCCTCACTGACCCCTCTACCCACTGACCCCTCTCCCCACTGACCCCTCTCCCCACTGACCCCTCTCCCCACTGACCCCACTCCCCACTGACCCCTCTCCCCACTGACCCCTCCCCACTGACCCCTCTCCCCACTGACCCCTCTCCCCACTGACCCCTCTCCCCTACCGACCCCACTCCCTCACCGACCCCACTCCCTCACCGACCCCCTCCCCCCACCGACTCCTCTCTCCCACTGACTCCTACACACCTCTCTCCACACACACCTCTCTCACCCATACTTGTCTTCCCCACGGACCTCTGTGCTTAGACCCCTCTCCATCAGATTCCCTACACTCTTCGATCCCCTACACTCCTCGACACCCCCCACCCCCCCCCCCCCCCCCCCACCCCTTCCCCCCCTTCCCTTCTTGTTGTGCTCCAAGCGTTCTGCCGATCCTTTTCAGGTTAAAACACGAAATTACTGTTCTCCCTCTGTGGGTTGCATGTGCCCGCTGGTCGGGACGGTGTGTCACAGTTGATCCCTGTTGAAATGTGAAGCTCCGTGTATAATAGGCATGGAGCCGTGACGTTTAACCTCTCGCTGAGACAAATTATTTCTGGGCTTCCAGAACCCTCAGTGCACAGAGCCTGAATGATCCAGGTCACACCGAGGTATATCTGCTTACAAAGACCATTCACATCTGTTCCCAAAATCTAAGCATTTTTTTACGATGTTAAAACGGTAAAGTTGCTCAAAATAAGCACTGCCCCTCCCTCGGCGCGGCGCTCCCTATTACCGCCCCTCCCTCAGCGCGGCGCTCCCTGTGTGAATTGTAAATTGTCCCGTGAATTGGGCCGTAGGGGCCTGTTTCCACACTGTATCTCCAAAGGCCTCAGTGAAGCAGCTGTATCCAGGATCAGTCGGGTCCCTGGACTAATGAGCAGTTGCCAGTGACAGTGCGGTGGATCCATTGATACCCAGGCATCCCCAGTGGGTCATCGTGAAGGGGATCCGCCTGAAGCTCAGAGGATCCCCGGACTTCCCTTCCTCAGAATAATGATGGGAGCTACTTCCTTGCCTCAGCGACACCCCCCACACACCCGGGAACTGAGAGGAAACACCCCAAGGCTTTTTCACCATGTCTCCACTGGAGAAATAAGGGACTTCAGATGCTGGATAACAAAACAACCTCAATCTGAAGAAAGGTCCCGACCCGAAACATCTCCTGTCCATGTCCTGCAGAGATGCTGCCTGACCCGCTGAGTTATTCCAACACCTTGTGCCTTATTCTGCAGGTCAATAGGACAAGCGTAGATGGGGCATCTTGGTCAGCATGGACATGTCGTGCCGATAGACTTGTTCCCATGCTGTAGAGCTCTACGGGTCTATGAATTACTTTACAAATGTTAATTATTGTGCACACAGTCCAGGCATCACACAAACCAACTCCTCTTCCATTTACCCCATTTACACTTCGCGCTGCTTCGGCAAGGCCACCAGCATTATCAAGGACGAATCTCACCCCGGCCATTCCCTCTTCTCCCCTCTCCCATCAGGCAAGAGGTACAGAGGTGTGATAAACACACAACCCCGGATTCAGGGAAACTTTCTTCCCATCTGTTATCAGGCAACTGGACCATCCTCCCACAAACTAGAGAGCGGCCCTGAGCTACTGTCCACGTCGGACTCCCTGTAATCGGACTTTACTGGACTTTATCTGGAACTAAACATGATTCCATTTATCCTATATAGGTACAGTGTGAACAGCTTGTTTGTAATCAGGTATAATTGACTTGATAACACGCGACAAAAGCTCTTCACTGGTCCTCGGTACACGTCACAATAAACTCAATTCAAATAAGCTAAATATATTCCTGTTTTATTAGCTTTTACTTCAATTCGTTTTATTCTTTTATATCTCCATTGGACATCCACATCACAAATTAAGTCAAGTGTGTTTAATTGTCATAAATATAGCAACTAAATAATGTCATTATGATGGTTGCGGCTTAACAGGCCCGTTAATGCAACAACATACAAATACATATATAATAATCAATAGTACAATAACATACAAATACATATATAATAATCAATAGTACAATAAATTAATGTCATAATGCAGGGTAACCATAATAGTGCAAAACTGAAGTCCATCCTTCAACCAAAGATACAGTCCTTAGAAGAGATACAGTCCTTAGAAGAGATACAGTCCTTAGAAGATCACAGTTGCCGAGGTCAGTGCTGTGCAGTGTTCATGAGCCTGTTAGTTGCCGGGAAGAAGCTGTTCTTGAACCTGGAGCTCACGGTTTCCAGGCTCCTGCACCTTCTTCCCGATGGTAGCAGCGAGATGAGAGCGTGGCCAGGGTGGTGTGGGTCTTTGGCGATGCTGGCTGCCTTTTTGAGGCAGCGCCTCCTGTAGATCCAATTGATGGTGCGATGGTCAATAGACAATAGACAATAGGTGCAGGAGTAGGCCATTCGGCCCTTCGAGCCAGCACCGCCATTCAATGTGATCATGGCTGATCATCCCCAATCAGTGCCCCGTTCCTGCCTTCTCCCCATATCCCCTGACTCCGCTATCTTTAAGAGCCCTATCTAGCTCTCTCTTGAAAGCATCCAGAGAACCTGCCTCCACCGCCCTCTGAGGCAGAGAATTCCACAGACTCACCACTCTCTGTGAGAAAAAAAGTGTTTCATCGTCTACGTTCTAAATGGCTTAATCCTTATTCTTAAACTACCGGTGATGGACCAGGCTGTGCCCACCACTCTGTGTAGTCTCCTTCGTTCCGGGGCGAAGAGTTCAAATTTCACCTGCCCATTCCCTCCACAGATGCTGCCTGACCCGCTGAGTTCCTTCAGCATTTTGCGTTTTGATCAAGATTCCAGCATCTACAGTTTCCTGTGCCTCAATGTTAGACGCTTGGGAGCCTAGGGAGGGGAGGAAAGAGAGGGCCGGCACCATGGCGCAATGGCAGATTTGCTGCCTCACAGCCCCAGAGACCTGGTTTCGAACGTGACTACGGGTGCTGTCTGCACAGAGTTTGTACGTTCGCCCTGTGACTGCGTGAGTTTTCTCCGGGCGCTCCGGTTTCCTCACACGCTCCACAGACGTGCTGATTTGTAGGTTAATTGGCTTCTGTAAGTTGTAAAGTGTCCCTTGTGTGTAGGATAGTGCTAGTGTACGGAGATCGCTGGTCGGCGCGGGTTTGGTGGATCGTAGGGCCTGTTTCCGCGCCGTATCTCTAAAGTAAAGTAAACTAAAGGAGGGGGGAGGGGGCGAGGTGAAGGGGCAGCTTTGGTGACTGGGGTCCAACGGAGGGGGAGGGGAGGAGTGCGAGGGCGAGGAGCAGCGGGAGCTTGGAGATGCAAGTGTCCCGTCAGGCCTAAGGTTCAGTGAGAGTGCAGTCCACGCACCTCCCAGCCACCATTAATCTGGGACTGTGGGCTCGGCACGGTTAGACTGTCGGCTGTGATGTGAATGAATTGTGCTGCGCGCCGTGCCGTGTGTCAGTAACCCGACACCCAGCTCGTTACTGAGGAGTCTGTCGGCTGGCGGGGAGCGCTCCCCCTAATCCCCGCTCCATGGCCAGAGGCACGCGTGGCACGGGAGCTGTGCTCCAATCATTAATCTGCGGCCGGTAATATCCCACTTCAATATCCCTTCATGCCAGCTCAGTTTTCACCGGGTTGCCAACAGCCCCCATCCACCCAACTCCAGGGTAAACCATTTATTACATTATTAACTGCTGTTGGTGAAATCCATCTCCGTATAATTGTCATGAAGACTCACTCATACAGTCATAGATTCACAGAGTCATGCAGCATGGAAACAGACCCTTCGGCCCAACTTGCCCACACCGGCCAACATGTCCCATCTACACTAGCCCCACCTGCATGCGTTTGGCCAATAGCCCTCTCAACCTGTCCTGTCCATGTACCTGTATAGATGTTTCTCAAACGTTTAGGCATTAAGGCACCCATGAGGCATTATGCGACTGCTAACAGTTTAGTTTAGTTCAGGAATACAGCATGGAAGCTGGCCGTTCGGCCCACTAAGGAAGGCCTAGATAGTCTGGATGGGGAGAGGCCATTGGGGAAGTCTTTTAGGACCGAGATGAGAAAACATTTTTCACACAGAGAGTGGTGAATCTCTGGAATTCTCTGCCAGAGAAGGTAGTTGCGGCCAGTTCTTTGGCTATATTTAAGAGGGAGTTAGATGTGGCCCTTGTGGCTAAAGGAATCAGGGGATATGGAGAGAAGGCAGGTACAGGATACTGAGTTGGATGATCAGCCATGATCATATTGAATGGCGGTGCAGGCTCGAAGGGCCGAATGGCCAACTCCTGTACCTATTTTCTATGTTTCTATTGCCACAGACTGCGGTGGAGGCCAAGTCTGTAGGTGTTTTCATTGATGGGTTAATGATTAGTAAGGGTGTCAAAGAATGTCAAAGGTTACAGGGAGAAGGCAGGAGAATGGAGTTGAGGGGGGAAAATAGATCAGCCATGATGGAATGGTAGGACAGATTCGATGGGCTGAATGTCCTAATTCTGCTCCTATGTCTTATGGTCCTATGGTGTAAGTCCACGCCGACCATCGATCACACTAGTTCTATGTTATCCCACGTCCTCATCCACTCTTTACATACTAGGGGCAATTGACCTACAAACCTGCACGTCTTCATATTGTGGGTGGAAACCGGAGCACCCGGAGGAAACCCAGGCAGTCACTGGGAGTCAAACTCCGTACAAACTGCACCCGAGCTCCAAGAAACAATGCGAGAACAGCTCTTTATCTGTGCACCGAATGTTGTACTGTATCTGTGCACGGCGGACGGCCTGGTTGTAATCATGTATTGTCTTTCCACTTCCACCTGGAATGTGTTCTCTGGAATGCCGGAGGTTGAGGGGAGAACTGTATATATAATGACGAGAGGCGTGGATATGGTAGACAGCCAGAACCTCTTAAGTAAGAGAGGAAAGTTTAATGGACGTGTGCAGGGGAAGTTCTTTACACAAAGGTTGGCGGTCGCCTGGAACACGCTGCCAGGGCTGGTGTGGAGCCAGTTTAAGAGTTTTAGACAGACGCGAGGATAGGCAGGAAATGGCGAACTCCACACACACACACACACACACAGTACCCGAGGATAGCATCGAACCCGTGACTGTGGCGTCGTGAGGCAGCGGTTCTACCCGCTGCGCCGCTGTGTTTGTTCATATTTCTGGATATCACACTTGTCGGGTGCATTTATGATTCCGGACCCTATGTTTTGATGGCGTTTTCTCCCATTTGTCTATTTCATGAGCCGAGGCTGAGTAAAGTGAAGTCCCAGATATTTGCGTCCGCGGCAGGCAGCATCTCTGGAGAACCATGGAGATGGGCGTTTCACGTCAGGCCCCTTCTTCGGACAATACTTCCCCCCTACTACGTTCAATTAAAAAACAGTTTAAAAAGATACAGGATGAAACATACCCTCCGGCCCACCGAGTCCACGCGAACAACCAATCACCTGTTCACGCTAGTTTAACGATAGTGAAAGAGAAAGCGATGGAAACAGAATTGGTGTGAACGGGTGATCGCTGGACGGGGTAGGCTCGGTGGGCCGAAGGGCCTGTTTCGTTGTTGTATGTCTAAACTCTCAAAATCTACTTTTTGTGTGTGTGTTTATAGAGTGCTATGTAAACGCAAGAGGGTGCCGTGGATAAGACTATTCGGTTGCCAAGATAGTAAACCCACACTGAAACGGAAGAAGGGTCCCGACCCAAAACGCCAGCCACCCTTTTTCTTCAGCAATGCTAGCTGGCCCGCTGAGTTACTCCACCACTTTATGTCTATCTTCGGTATAGATACACCAGCATCCGCATTTCATTCCAACACGCTGAAACGTGGTGTTGCAGGATTAATTGGACCTTGTCAGGACTTCGTCTAAAAATAGCCCGTTCCAACAGCTCCCTTTAGCAGGGGCAGTGGTGTTGCCAAGTTGAAGATCGCTGTGTTAATGCGGTCTATATTAAGCCAACACTCCTCGGTTAATGAGATCTAATGCGACGCAAAGCTATACTTAGGCGTCCGATCCCCTCAGATAACGAGCCTTTGATTTGGTGCCAGGGTGGTTATAAGTGAGTCCTGTCACCGTTTGTGGCGGTGATTAGGGTGTGAGCGGGAGGAATGTTTCTGCGGAGGTTGTGAGTGGGGGCAGGGGTGCAGGGAGCACACTCTGCCTCTGGCTGAGAGATCCCTTTGACACGCGATGTGGTGTGAGCTTGGATTTCAGGACGAGGGTTGAGCTCGGGGGGAATGCGGCCGAGGCTGATAACCGGGGCAGCTGTCGAGAGCCAGGGCTGGGACCGCACTGGCTGGGGAGGCTGGGCCGCGAACGGTCTTTACACTGCGGGGAGATACAGCCCTGAATCAGGTCCTTCGGCCCATCGGGTCTGTGCCTGCCAGCCCCCCCTCCACCCCCCCCCCCCCCCCCCCCCCCCCCCCCCCTACACTAGCACCATCCTACATACTCGGGACAATTTACAATTTTGCAGAAGTCAATTAACCTGAAAAACGTTTTTGGGGATGTGGGAGGAAACCGGAGCACCCGGAGAAAACCCACGCGGACGCAGGGAAAATGCGTATACACCGTGCAGACTGCACCCGTGGTAAGGATCGAACCCGGGTCTCCGGCGCTGTGGGACAGCAACTGTGCCGCCTGTATGGTCACGGAAGGACTGGGACCCCTGCATCTACCAGCAGCCCCGGGATCTATCCCCACCTCCCTGCTGCTCCTTCGTTAACTTACACATTTACAGAACAGTGCAGCACGGGGACAGGCCCTTCAGCCCACAATCACCGTACATAGAAACTAGGTGCAGGAGGAGGCCATTCGGCCCTTCGAGCCAGCACCGCCATTCAATGTGATCATGGCTGATCGCCCCCAATCAATAACCCGTGCCTGCCTTCTCCCCGTATCGCCTGATTCCACCAGCCCCTCGAGCTCTATCTAACTCTCTCTTAAATCCATCCAGTGATTTGGCCGAAGACCGAACACTATGCCAAGACCAGCAGTGGCGCAGCAGTAAAGTTACTGCCTCACAGCACCAGAGACTCAGGTTCGATCCTGACTATGGGTGCTGCCAGTATGGAGTTTGTACATTATCACCCATGACCGCGTGGGCTTTCTCCGGGTACACCAGTTTCCTCCCACACTCCAAAGACGCTCAGGTTTGTAGGTTAATTGTCTTCAGTAAAATTGTAAAATTGCCCCAAGTGTGTAGAATAGTGCGGGGTGTATGGGGTTATCGCTGGTCAGCACAGGCTCAGTGGGCCGAAGGGCCTGTTTCCACGCTGTATGTCTAAAGTTTCCATCTCCATATGAGTCGGGAGGATGCATTTTAAGGGCGGCTGGACAAGCAGAGGAGTGTGAAGGGGACATAGGATGGGAAAACAGTTCAGGAAGTTGAGGTGGACTTATCAAGTAATTGAGTGATACAACGTGGAAACAGGCTCTTCGGCACAACTTGCCCACATCTGCCAACGTCCCAGCTCCGCAGGTCCCACCTGCCTGCGTTTCGTCCATATCCCTTAAATCTGTCATATCCATGCACCTGTATAACTGTTTCTTAAACATTGGGATAGTCCCAGCCTCAACTACCTCCTCTGACAGCTTGTTCCATACACTCACCACCATTTGTCTGAAAAATATACCCCTCAGATTTCTATTAAATCCTTTCCCCTTCACCTTAAACGTATGTCCTCTGGTCCTTGATTCCCCTACTCAGGGTAAGAGACTCTGTGCATCTACCCGATCTATTAATCTCATGATTTTATAATTCTATAAGACCACCCCTCATCCTCCTGCGCTCCAAGGAATAGAGTCTCAACCTACTCAACCCCTCCCTACAGCTCACACCCTCTAGTCCTGGCAACATCCTCATAAATCCTCTTTGTACCTTCCAGCTTGACAACATCTTTCCTAGAGCATGGTGCCCAGAACTGAACACAATACTCCAAATGCGGTCTCATACAGCTGCAACGTAACCTCCAAACTTCTACACTCAAACTGTGACTGATGAAAGCCAATGTGCCAAAAGCCTTATTGTCCATCTTATTTGCTGGACCTTCAAGGAACCATGCACCTGCACTCCTAGTCCCTCTGCTCTACAACACTCCCCAGAGACCTACCATTTACTGTGTAGGTCCTGCCCATGTTAGTCTTCCCAAAATGCAACATCTCAAATTGCATCTTGCAATTATTAATACTTATTAATACATAATACCTCCATTAAATTCCATCAATCATTCCTTAGCCCACCTGGCCAATCGATCAAGATCCTGCTTCAAATTTTCACAACCATCTTCACTATCTGCAAAACCACCCACCTTTGTATAGAAACATAGAAAATAGGTGCAGGAGTAGGCCATTCGGCCCTTCGAGCCTGCACCGCCATTCAATATGATCATGGCTGATCATCCAACTCAGTATCCTGTACCTGCCTTCTCTCCATA
The DNA here is from genome assembly GCA_035221665.1 of Okamejei kenojei. NCBI lineage: Eukaryota > Metazoa > Chordata > Chondrichthyes > Rajiformes > Rajidae > Okamejei > Okamejei kenojei. Next base: position 42,990,084 of record CM069145.1, on the reverse strand, counting down.
CCCCCTGATCCCTTTAGCCACAAGTGCCACATCTAACTCCCTCTTAAATATAGCCAATGAACTGGCCTCAACTACCTTCTGTGGCAGAGAATTCCAGACTCACCACTTTCTGTGTGAAAAATGTTTTCCTCATCTCGGTCCTAAAGGAATTCCCCCTTATCCTTAAACTGTGACCCCTTGTTCTGGACCTCCTCAATATCGGGAACAATCTTCCTGCATCTAGCCTGTCCAACCCCTTAAGAATTTTGTACGTTTTTATAAGATCCCCCCTCAGTCTTCTAAATTCTAGCGAGTACAAGCCAAGTCTATCCACTCTTTCCTCATATGAAAGTCCTGACATCCCAGGAATCAGTCTGGTGAACCTTCTCTGTCCCCCCCTCTATGGCAAGAATGTCTTTTCTCAGATTTGGAGACCAAAACTCTACGCTCTGTATCATGAGCAAAGTTGCTAATCTTGCCCTGTACCTGTATGTTTTCATCCATATCATTGATACAGATGACAAACAGTAACAGGCCCAGCACCGAACCCTGAGGCACACCACTAGTCACAGGCCTCCAGTCCGAGAAGCAACCTTCCACCATCACCCTCTGCTTCCTTTCATGAAGCCAATTTTATATCCATTCAGCTATCTCTCCTTGGATGCCATGCGATCTAACCTTCCAGAGCAGCTTACCATGCACAGCATTGTCGAATGTAATCTATGAAATCTATGTATACAACATCTACAGTTCTGCCCTCGTCAACCTTTTTGGTCACGTCTTCAAAAAACTCAATCTGATTTGTGAGACACGATTTCCCACGTACAAAACAATACTGACTATCCCTAATCAGCCCTTGTCCATCCAAATGCTAGTAAATCCTATCCCTCAGAATACTCTCAAGTAACTTTCCAACTACAGATGTTAAGCTCACCGGCCTATAGTTCCCAGCATTTTCCCTAATCAGCCCTTGTGTCCCAGATTTATGTCCCAGCACGGGCTTGTTGGGCCAAAATGCTTGTTTCGGGGCTGTATGTCCTGGTGATTCGCTCAAAGGACTGTCCCTACAGAATTAAAACCAAACTATGGCAATGAACCTCCAGCTGATGAATTTTATAAAACTGTGACAGCACTAGGATGCAATTTCATAAATGTTGGATGTGTGTGGAGATGTCATGAATGATTTATCAGGAATCCAGTCAGGCGGTTCGTTGGTGAAGGGAGGGGGTGCCAGGGATGAATTCTGTGCCAATGGCTTATTAGCTCCTCACAAGGCAACAACTTCTCCAACGCCGCAAAGTATCCCGCAGGCACTTCACGCGACGAGATCAAATGCCGGAGAGGCAAGGAACTGCATCTGCCGGAATTGTGGGCTGACGGGCTCATTCCTGTGCTGTGAACACCTTCAGAGGGTGGAGGGTGTTCCTATCAACCAGGGGACACAGGTTTAAAGTGAGAGGGGAAAGATGTAATATGAAGCTGAGGCAGAACTTTTCTGCTGCTGTGCAGTTCTATGTTCAGTCACTGGTGTGTGGCTTGGGGTTTTGTAAATGATCTGTGTGAAGCACACGTTATACAAAGCCACCGTACGACATTTAGTCTGCTTTCTACATGTTATCTTGTCTATGTATTTAACAACAGATTATTTCAAAATTTGCTCTGCTCTCTTGAGTTAATTATCCTACACCTCCTTCCCCTCTAGTTACACCCGTGGCCATTTGGTTACCTGAGTAACACACTTCAATGTACACACATGCACGCACACATATACACATGCATGCAAACACACACGGAAACACGCACAAAACACACACATACTCACACACACTTGCACGCTCACACACAGTGACACACACACAAATACACACACACACAAACACACACCGACACATACACGAATAAACGCAGACAAATGCACACACACACAGACACACACAGACGCACAGACAGATACACACACGGAGACAGACACACGCAGGCACACACAGACGCACACACACAAATACACTCAAACACAAAATAACACAGACACACACACAAACACACACTCACAGAAACGCATACACACGAACACACACACACTCACAGAAACACACACACACTCACAGAAACACACACACACACACACAAATGCGCGCGCGCGCACACACACACGCACACACACACACACACTCACAGAAACACACACACACACACACACTCACAGAAACACACACACACACACACACACACACACACATCACAGAAACACACACACACACACACTCACACTCACTGAAACACAGAAACACACACACACACACACACACACACACACACACACACACACACACACACACACACACACACACACACACAGCCTGTGACCCATTTGCAGTTACAGACACATTGAGTTTAATTATCCAAATTATCTGAGTGACGTTGAGTTGGTGCCAACACCTCATTACATACAACTCAGGCCGGCCCTTTGCACTGACTGCACTGTTTCCATTCCATTTATGGGATCCGAATGTCACTGGAAAGACCATTGCCCCTCGCTAGTTGCCTTTGGGAGGGTAGGGCGAGCGGTCTGTTTGAACGGCTGCCTGCTGAGAAGCTCAGAGGGAGCTGTCTGGGATGAAGTTCTGTGATCCTCGTGAAGTCAGATTCACACAGCATGGAAACAGGCCCTTCAGCCCAAATACATGCTGACAGAGATACCCCATCAAAGCCAGTCCCATTTGTCCTCATTTGGCCCATATCCCTCTAAACTCTTCCTATCCACATACATCTGTCCAAAAGTTGTAACTGTATCTGCTACTATTGCTTCCTCTGACAGCTGGTTCCAGATACGGACTACCCTCTGTGTGAAAAAGTTACCTCTGAGGACCCCTTTTAAAGTCTTCCTTCTCACCTCAAGCCAGTGTCCTCTTGTGGAAAAGACTGTGAGCGTCCGTAGGTACTAACACAATGTTTAAAAAACATTTGGACAGGTACATGGATAAGAAAGGTTTAGAGGGATATGGGCCAAACTTAGGCAGAAGGGACGAGTGTAGATGAGGGATGTTAGTCGGTGTGGGCAAGTTGGGGTGAAGGGCCTGTTTCCATGCTGTTTAACTCTATGCATTCATCCATGCTCATCATGATCTTGTCCACCTCAACAAGGTCACCCCGCAGCCAAAAGAAAAACTCTCAGCCTATCCAGCCTCTCCCTAAAACTCTGGGCAGACCAGTGGTGCAGAGGTGGAGTTCCTGCCTTACAGCGCCAGAGATCCTGGTGAGATCCTGACCATGGGTGCTGAGCTTGTACGTTCTCCCTGTTATATTTGCTCCGTATCTTTTCTCTGAGTGCTCCGGTTTCCTCCCGCGCTGCGAAGCCCTGCGGGTTTGCAGGTTAATTTGCATTGGTACGGGGTGATTGCTGGTCAGCGCAGACTCGGTGGGCGAAAAGGGCCTGTTTCCACGGTGTATCCCCAAAATCTAAAGTCTAAAACTCAAGCCTGAAGCCCAGGTGACATCCTGGTGAATCTCTTCTGCACCCTTTTCAACCGAATGCCTTAGTGACAATAGAGTCCACTAGATGGTGTGAACTCCCTGAGTGGTGTTGGAGATGCACTCACCCAGATAACGAAGAGAGCTGTTGGAGGAAAACGAAGGTCTCAGAGAAAACCCATAGTCGGGTTTGAATCCCGGTCTCCGGCGCTGCCAGCGCTGTAAGCCAGCGACTTACACCATGAATGACGAGAGGGTTCCTGAGATGGTGCTGGAGAGACCTATGGAAGGTTCCTTTGTTGAAGAGTGTAGCTCTGGGGTTGGCCTGGCGAAGCCGGAATAAGCTTATTGGAGATGGGCTGATAGAGGTGGATAATCTCACCACGGGTGCAAGGAGGGGAGAATTGGGGCCTACCACCCCCTTTCAAGTCTCAGGCTTCTCTGGGGCCTACTTCCCCCCACAAGGCCCAGGACTCTCTGGGACGTACTCCTCTCTACAGGCCCTGGCCTCTCTGGGGCCTACATTCACCCTGTCCGGCCAGGCCTTGCTGTCAACCACCTCTCGTCCTGTCACCTGTCTCCCGACTGCTAATCCAGTTTATTTAAAACTCTGAAGCAAAATGGACACTTTAGCATTTATTTGAAGCAGCGATGGGGAAAAATGATGAGAACAGCTGAGAGAGGCTGGGGGCTGCCTTGCCTTCATCTGTCTCCGCTGGGTTACCCTCTGACCCGCTCCGAAAGCCAAAGCTTAGGCCCAAGCTGTCCCAGGTGCGGACGTGAGAGGTTTAGTCAGTCTGGTTCAGGACGGCATTGCTAAGGCCTGGTCTATCTGTGTGTCCCTGGCTATCTGATCCAGGGCTTGCACAGTATAGTTTAGTTTAGTTCAGAGATACAGTGCGGAAACGGGCACTTCGCCTCACCTAGTCTGCGCCGACCAGCGATCACCCGTTCACACCAGTTCTACCCTGCACACACTAGGGACAATTTGCAATTTTACAGAACCCAATTAGCCTACAAACCTGAACGTCTTTCGAGTGTGGGAGGAGACTGGAGCACCCAGAGAAAACCCGTGCCTTCACGGGGAGAATGTTCGAAGTCCATACAGACAACACCCGTAGTCATGATCGAACCAGGGTCTCTGGCAGCAACTCTACCACTTCACCACTGTGCCGCCCCTAAACAGGTTGCATCTGATTTGTGAATCACCAGGTGCTTGCAACCAAGACAGGGTTCCACACGGGATCAGGAGGTGAGGGGGGGGGGGGGGGGGGGGGGGGGGGGGGGGGGGAGGAGGGGAGAGGGGGGAGGGCGGAGGGCGGTTGGGGGTTGACAGAAGCAGGCAGAGTTTCCTGCCAACAGTTGGGGGACAAAGGCAACTCCATTAATGCATCCAATGCAAGCTCAGCGACCACAATCGCCCACCTCACTGCCCTTCTAGGGATGCATTACAGCTTGGTTTAGGAACAGCTCCATCCAAGGCCTCAAGAAATTGCAGCGAATTGTGGACGTATCCCAGACCATCACGCAAACCAACCTCCCTTTTATTGAGGGGGAGCGCGGATGAAGTCAGTCAGTTGTGTGTGGGTGGGTGCAGGAGGCAGCACCAAAGCAGTCGTCGATGTAGCGGAGGTAGAGGTCGGGGATGGGGTCCTGGTACGCCACGAACAGGGATTGTTCGACGTACCCGACAAATAGGCAGACATAGCTGGGGCCCATGCGCGTGCCCATAGCTACGCCTTGTATTTGGAGGAAATGGGAGGAGTCAAACGAGAAGTTATTGAGGGTAAGGACCAACTCCGCTAGGCGGAGGAGAGTATCAGTGGACGGGCATAGGTTGATTCTCCGGTCGAGGAAGAATCGAAGAAGGGTTTCGGCCCGAAAGGTTGCCTATTTCCTTCGCTCCATAGATGCTGCTGCACCCGCTGAGTTTCTCCAGCACTTTTGTCTGCCTCCCTTCTATCGAGCCCATTACTACCTCACACTGCTGGAGAAACTCAGCTGATCAGGCAGCATCCATAGAGCACATGGATATGTGACATTTTAGGTTGGGACCCTTCTTCAGACTGATTGAAGTGGGGGAAGAAAACTGAAAGAAAGGTGGGGCCTGGCAAGGGTGTAATGCAGACGGGTGGATACAGATGAGGGGGGGGGGGGGGGGTGATAAGCAGATAGCTGGACAAAGGCCAGAGATGAAAAGACAAAAGGTCATGAGATAAAGAGATAAGGAAGAAAGAGGTGAGAATTAGGAAGCCAAAGGAAACACTTCTCGTGGAAATAAGGAATTGCAGATGCTAGTTTACAAAAGAAAAAAACACAAAAGTGCTGGAGTACCTCAGCAGGTCAGGCAGCATCTCTAGAGGACTTGGATAGGTGACGTTTCGGGTGGGACCCTTCTTCATACTGAAAGGATGGGGCGAAGAACAAAGGGTGGCACAGCGGTACAATTGCTGCCTGACAGCTCCAGAGATCCCGGTTCGATCCTGACCTCAGGTGCTGTCTGTATGGAGTTCGTACATTTACTCTGTACTTTTTCTCCGGGTGCTCCAGCTTCCTCCTACATTCAAAAGATGTACAGGTTTGTAGGTTAATTGGATTTGGTAAAAAAATTGTAAATGGTCTCTCGTGTGTAGGATAGTGCTAGTGTACGGGTTGATCAGCCCAGACCGATGTGCCTGTTTCCATACTCTGTCCAAGGATTCAAGGTGTGGAGGCGTCGAGGGTTGATTGTGGCTCTTAGCCCTGTTTGATGTCTTTAGGAATTGACCCCATGGGGGGAAGTGTGGGCAGTATTCCTGGATTAAGATGCCCACACCGACAGACAGTTAATGACCAGTTAGTAAATCTTCCCAACAAATGTGTCAGAAGTTTAAAGCCACAGCCATGAAGTTGTAAATTAACTTTTCTCATGTTTGATACCCAAACATTAAAGACAAAATCCGTCTCAGGTTTCCCTGGTCGCTCTGCAGGGATTCATAAAGAGCGGCTGATATTAACCAGCGTGTCCACACCGACTGCGGCACCATCCATCACCTTCGCTCATTGAAGGCCCACACAATATGGCCCTTCCTGAAAACACCCGCGGCCCCAGGGAAGAGTGTGGGGGGAGAGTCAGGATGGAGTTTAATGTGAGGAGGGATGAGGTGTGAGATTGTTTTAGACTAGAGATACAGCGCAAGAAACGGGCCCTTCGGCCCACCGAGTCCGTGCCGACCAGAGATCACCCCGTAAACTAGCACTATCCGAAACACTAGGGGAAAATATTGCAATTTCACCTCAGCCAATTAACCTACAAACCTGCACGTCTTTGGAGTGTAGAAGGAGCCCCCGGAGAAAACCCACGCGGTCACGGGGACAATGTACAAACTCCGTACAGTCTGCACCTGCAGTCAGGGTTGATCCCGGGTGTCCGGCGCCGTGAGGCAGCAACTCCACTGTGTATGAGACGAGAAGTGTGAGGTGTGAGAGGTGAGGTGTTGCACTTTGGGAGGTTGACTGTGCGGGGAAAGTAAACAGTTATTAGAGTAATCCAGTAGAGTATTGCCATGCCTACGCACATCCCCAATGTTCAAGTGCACAGGAATAGCCTACCTATCCCATGTGCAAGGAGCGGCAAGTTTTGGCGCTATTTCCAGAGTCCCAGTCAGCGCTCTGGTTGTATGAGCAGGTCCCGGTCCAGGCAAGCCCCAGGCTGCTGCACCTCCAGCCGTCACCTTCCCTTGGGCATGTGCATCGACCAGCAAACCTCCCTCTCCTCGCCCGTCCACCCTTGTTTCCCGGGGGTGACTCTCGCAGCTGACCTCGAGAGAACGGGAAGCAAAACCCCGATTCCTTCTCATCTCCTGCCGGCCTCGCTCCTTGTCCCTGGCGTCCGTCATCGTCTCCATCCTCCCCGTGTCTGGTCTTCGGTGGACGAGGAGGGGCTGGCTTGGTGGGCTCCATCTTCCAGGCCGCGGGCCAGGTTGCTGAGGTTAGTGTTGTGCAGTGTTCAAGAGCCTGATGCATTAGTTAAGTTTATTGTCACGTGTACCGAGGTACAGTGAAAAGACAATAGGTGCAGAAGTAGGCCATTCTGCCCTTCGAGCCAGCACCGCCATTCAATGTGATCATGGCTGATCATCCCCAATCAGTACCCTATTCCTGCCTTCTCCCCATAGCCCCTGACTCCACTATTTTTAAGAGCCCTATCTAGTTCCCTCTTGAAAGCATCCAGAGAACCTACCTCCACTGCCCTCTGGGGCAGAGAATTCCACAGACTCACCACTCTCTGTGAGAAAAAGTGTTTCCTCGTCTCCGTTCTAAATGGCTTACTCCTTATTCTTAAACTGTGGCCCCTGGTTCTGGACTGCCCCAACATCGGGAACATGTTTCCTGCCTAGATATCTAGCGTGTCCAAGCTCTTAACAATCTTGTATGTTTCAATGAGATCCCCTCTCATCCTTCTAAACTCCAGAGTGTACAAGCCCAGCTGCTCCATTCTCTCAGCATTTGACAGTCCCGCCAATACGGGAATTAAACCTACGCTGCACTCAATGGCAAGAATGTCCTTCCTCAAATTAGGGGACCAAAACCGCACACAATACTCCAGGTGTGGTCTCACTAGGGCTCTGTACAACTGCAGCAGGACCTCTTTGCTCCTATATTTGATTGATCTTGTTAGAGAGCTCTTTGGTTGCATGTTGTACAGTCAGCAGAAAGTCTTTACTTGATTACAATCAAGCCACCCACAGTGTATAGAGATACAGGATATTATTAAAGATAGGTTGCTGGTAAGAAGCTATTCTTGAACCTGGAGGTCACGGTTTTCAGGCTCCTGTACCTTCTTTCCGATGGTAGCAGTGAGATGAGAGCGTGGCCAGGGCAGTGTGGGTCTTTGATGATGCTGGCTGCCTTTTTGAGACAGCGGCTCCTGTAGATCCCTTGGATGGTGGGGAGGTCAGTACCGGTGATGGACCGGGCAGTGTCCACCTCTCTCTGTGGTCTCCTTCGTTCCTGGACGTTCGAGTTACTGAACCAGGCCTTGATGCAACTGGTTAGTGTGCTCTCTACTACAGGGGTCCGGTTGATCAGTGGTCAACATGCCGAAGACATCGATCGATATCTACACAGCAAGCTCCCAGAAAGAGAGTCGGAAGATGAAAGGCGCAGAATTATTCAACATTATTCTATAAGTAGCAAAATGACAAGAGAAGATAAAAGAGTCGGCAGGATAATAACTGATGAAACCTTCTTGTTATTCTACAAAGCGCACTTGAAGCTGATGTTAAAAGCATCTTATATCTCACTCTCATGAGATGCGTAATTATTAATACAGGCAGCAGCACGAGTGACAGAATGTTTCTATATTTTATTTCAATAAAACCTTTACACATCAGGCAGGTGCCTGGAGATATTTTGTAATGGGTTCCTGCCTACGAGGATGTGCAGAGTTAATCAGAAGCTCTCTCTCTCTCGCCGCGCAGACCAGGGTAGAGGATGCATCATCTGACGGCCCAACATTGTCTATCAGAAGCCGAGAGGATGAGCTGCCATTCCGATCATCTCCGCACAGCCGTGAAGGGCTTGGGGCCAGCAACGACGCTATATAAATGCATGCCGGCTGCTTCTGCTCCTCTAGCATGGGACTGAGAGTCCAGGTACATGGTTCCCCCAGAGTGGGGGGCCGCCGAGAATAAAGGGGGACCCGGCATGTGGGGGAAGGCGCAGAGAACACATGGGGAATCCGGTGTCTGGGGGCCACCAAGAACAAAGGGGGACCCGGCGTGTGGGGGCTAACAAGAACAAAGGAGGTCACAATGTGTGGGGGCCAATGAGACCAAAGGGGGTCCCGGCGTGGGGGGAGGGGGCACCAAGAACAGAAGGGGACCATTGGGGACTAAATGTAATACTTTGTAACTTTGTCAGTGCCCTATATGTGACGACTCTTTGCATACCTTGTGTATGCAAAACAAAGAATCTCACTGTGACATGTCACATGTGATAAATAAAGTATGATTCACACATTTATTTATTCATTCATTTATTCATTCATTCATTCAGGTGTTACAGGGTGGTGCAGAAGGCGTTTGGCACGTTTGCCTTCATTGGGAAGGGTGCAGAGTACTAAAGTTGGGACATCATGACGCAGCTGTACAAGTCGCTGGTGAGACCACACTAGGAGTTCTGTGTGCAGTTCTGATCGCCCAGATATAGGGAGGTTGTCACTGAGTTGGAGAGGGTGCAGGAGAGATTCACTGGTATGTTACCTGGGCTTGTGGACTTGAGTTACAGAGAGAGGTTGGATCGGCTGGGATTGTTTTCATTGGAGTGTCGGAGGCTGAGGGGTGACATTGTTGAGGTGTACGAGATCATAAGGTCAGAAGCGATAGGAGTAGAATTAGACCATTCGGCCCATCAAGTCTACTCCGCCATTCAATCATGGCTGATCTATATCTGCCTCCTAACTCCATTCTCCTGCCTTCTACCCATTTCCTGTATTAATCAAGATTCTATCTATCTCTGCCTTACAAATATCCACTGACTAGGCCTCCACAGCCTTCTGTGGCAAAGAATTCCACATATTTACCACCCTCTGACTAAAGAAATTTCTCCTCATCTTCCTAATTAATTCTGAGGCTGTGACCTCTAGTCCCAGACTCTCCCACCAGTGGAAACATCCTCTCCACATCCACTCTATCCAAGCCTTTCACTATTCTGTATGCTTCAATGAGGTCCACCCCCCTTCATTCTTCTAAACTCCAGCGAGTACAGGCCCAGTGCTGACAAACCCTCATCATAGGTTAACATAGTCATTCCTGGGATCATTTTTGTAAACCTCCTCTGGACCCTCTCCAGAGCCAGCACATCCTTCCTGAGATATGGTGCCCAAAATATTCGAAATGAGGCGTCACCAGTGCCTTATAGAGCCTCAGCATTACTTCCCTGTTTTTGTATACAAGCCCTCTCGAAATAAATGTTGGCATTGAGTTTGCTTTCTTCACTACCGATTCAACTTGCAGATTAACTTAACATTTTGGGAATCCTGCACCAGCACTCCCAAGTTCCTTTGCGCCTCCGATTTCTGGATTCTCTCCCCATTTAGAAAATAGTCTACGCCTTTATTCCTACGACCAAAATGCATGACTCCACACTTTGCTACACAATATTCTATCTGTCACCGCTCTGCCCACTCTCCCAACCTGTCCAAGTCCTTCTGCAGACTCCCTGCTTTCTCTACACTACCTGCCCCTCCACCTATTTTCGCGTCATCCACAAACTTGGCCACCAAGCCTTCAATCCCCTCGTCCAAATCATTAACATACAACGTGAAGAGTAGCGGCCCCAGCACCGACCCCTGCGGAACTCCGCTAGTCACCGGCAGCCAACCAGAAAAAGCCCCCTTTATTGCCACCTTTTGCCATCTGCCATCCAGACAACCTGCTGTCCATGCTAGAATCTTTGATACCATGGGCTCTCATCTTCCTTAGCAGCGTGGCATCTTATCAAAGGCTTTCTGAAAATCTAAGTAAACAACACCTACTGACTCTCCTTTGTCTGTCAGGGAATTCCAGCAAATTGTCAAGCAAGACCTCCCCTTCACAAAGCCATGCTGACTTCGGCCTATTTTATCGTGAACTTCTAAATACTCTGTAACCTCATCCTTTATAATGGACTCTGAAATCTTACCATTCATCGAAGTCAGACTAACCGGCCTATAGTTCCCACTATTCTGCTTTGCTCCCTTCTTGTGCAGCGGGGTAAGATTGGCAATTTTCCAATCATCTGGGACCTCTCCTGTCTCTAGTGATTTTTGAAATATCACTATCAATGCCTCCACAATCTCTTTCAGAATCCTAGGGTGCAGTCCATCTGGTCCAGGTGACCTATCCACCTTCAGACCGTTCAGCTTCCCAAGCACCTTCTCCCTAGTAATAGCCACTACAATAACTTCCATCCCCTGACTCTCTTGAATTTCAGGCACGTTGCTGGTGTCTTCCACTGTGAAGACTGATGCAAAAAGGTAATTCAACTCCTCTGCCATTTCTTTATTCCCCATTATCACTTCTCCTGCATCATTCTCCAGCAGTCCAACGTCCACTCTTGCCTCTTTCTTACTCTTTATATAACTGAAGAAAGAAACCCTTGCTATCCTCTTTTATATTATTGGCTAGCTTACCTTTGTATTTCATCTTTTCTCCCCTTATTGCATTCTGAGTTATCTTCTGTTGTTCTTTAAAAGCTTCCCAATCCTCTGGCTTCCCACTAATCTCTGTTATGTTATACGCCTTCTATTTTAATTTTATACTGTCCTTGACTTTCCTTGTCAGCCAAGGTCGCCTTTCTCCCCCAAAAATCTTTCTTCCTTTTTGGAATAAAAAGATCCTGCATCTTCCGGATTATTCCCAGAAATTCCTGCCATTGCTGTTCCACCGTCACCCTGCTAGGGTCCCTTTCCAGTCAACTTTGGCCAGCTCCTCCCTCATGCCTCTGTAGTCCCCTTTGCTCAGCTGCAAAACTCCTGCATCCGATTTCACCTTCTCCCTCTCAAATTGCAGAATAAAACTTATCATGTTGTGGTCGCCACCTCCTATTGGTTCCTTTACCTTGAGCTCCCTTATCAAATCCGGTTCATTACATATCATGAGGGGCATTAGATAAAGTGAATGCTCACCGTCTTTTTCCCAAGGGTAGAGGATTCTAAAACTAGAGGGCGCAGGCTTGAAGTGGGAGTGGGGAGATTTAAGAGGGCAGTCCAGGAAACGATCTGACTGGGAATGTCCCCCTCACCTCCTGCCACACGGGAGGTCTTGGTGACACAAGGAACTGCAGATGCTGGAAACTTGAGTAAAACACAAAGCGCTGGGAAAACTCAGCGGGTCAGACAGCATCTCTGGAGAATGTGAATAGGTGATGTTTCGTGTTGGGACCCTTCTTCAGACCGATTCACCTATCCGTGTTCTCCGGGGAATGCTGCCTGACCCGCTGAGTTACACCAGTGCTTTGTGTCCTTTATCTTTACTGTGTCAGGTTGATGTCGGGAAATGGAGACACTCAAGAGGCAACAGATGCTGGGGTCTTGAGCAAAACACAAAGTGCTGGCGGAACTTAGCGGGTCCGGCTGCATCTGTGGAGGGAATGAGCTGATGATGTTTTCGTTCGGGACCCTTCTTGGCTTCTTCTTCTGAGGTTTTGGTTTGTTGCTGGGTTCCGGTGCAGATTTGGAGAGGGGACCTTCTCACAGAGTCATAGAGTCTAAGTATGAGTCTATGACTCACACAGCATGGAAACTGACCCTTCGGCCCAACTTGTACGGGGTGAGATTGGCCCCCGATTACGCTGGTGGCCTCGCTGAGGCAGTATGAGGTGTAGATGGAGTCAATGGAAGGGAGGTTGGTTTGTGTGACAAATGGTCCTCTGCTGAAGTAAGGTCTCTCACATCGTGTGGGCTTCGAGCCCACGCCCTAGGGGCCCTGAGATGGGACAGAATAGTGGGCCAGACTTGGTGGAGACAGTTAAAACAATCCCAGATCCCGCTAGCTGCGGGCAAATGTGAAGCAGGCAAATAAAAAAATGACACAATGGAAAGATACAAACAAAATGCTTGGATAATGAGCTAACAGGCGACCTGCCCTCTAATTGTGTGAACAGCATGGGTTGTTTTATGATATGATCTGATTCTGCATTGTACGTACAGTGTCTCATAATCTCTCTTGCATGACGTGATAGAGTTGTTAGTCCTGTTAGTTTAAAGAGTGTTTGAATTCTATTAGAATATTACATTATCCCACTCAGTCCCCCAGCAAACCGTCTGTTCTCTGCACCGTTTGTCTGCCTGATTGATCAGCTGTCAGTCTCCCACTAACTTATCCATGTTTAAGAGATTAAAAAATTCTGTTATATTGTCCTTGAAAATTGACATCTCCCAATGGGTAACGTTCCTGCTCCTCTCTCTGTCTGTCTGCTGCCGCCCCTTCTGTCTGCTTCGACTCGACTTGACTTTACTTTGGAGATAGAAACAGGCCCTTCAGCCCACCTGTACCCTTGGCTCTATCTCAACGCTCTACGGATGCATTACACATTCGGAACGCGAACCGTTACTCTGTGACTACTCCCCTACTCCAAGCACCCGGTGAATCCCGGCCAATCTCCCCCCAACGATGTGGTGGCCAGATATGCTCACCATACTCCAGCCTTGGCCTCATCAATGTGTTAAAAAAGCTGGAACAAGACACCACTGCTACTCTACACCATGGCCAATGAAAGCAAGCATCTCCTCAGACTTCACCACCATATCTACTGCGTTATCACCTTTAGAGATCCATTGTCCATCTGGACCTCAATCCTCCCCAGAGCCCTACCATTCATAGTTCATAAGTTATAGGAGCAGAAATAGCCCATTCAGCCAAACAAGTCTACTCCGCCATTCAATAGACAATAGGTGCAGGAGTAGGCCATTCGGCCCTTCGAGCCAGCACCGCCATTCAAAGTGATCATGGCTGATCATCCCCAATCAGTACCCCGTTCCTGCCTTCTCCCCATATCCCCTGACTCCGTTATCTTTAAGAGCTCTATCTAGCTCTCTCTTGAAAGTATTCAATCATAGCTTGTCGATCTTTCCCGCTCAACCGCATTTTCCTGCCATCTCCCCAAAACCTTTGACACCTTTACTAATCAGAATCTGTTAATCTCCACCATAAAAATATCCATTGATGGCCTCCACCCGCCATCTGTGGCAATGAATTCCACTGATTCACCACCCTCCAACTGAACAAATTCCTCCTCATCTCCTTTCTAAAGGTACATTCTATAACAGGTTATGGCCTCTGGTCCTGGACTCCCCCACTAGGGGAAACATCCTCTCCCTATCCAGTCTATCCAGGCCTTTCATTATTCGGTACGTTTCAATGAGATCCCTCCTCATCCTTCCACCTCTCCCGCAGCTGGCCTTGAAGATACGGATGGTTTCCGTGTCATCTGCAGACTTGCACATCGTATTGCAATCATATCCATGGCGTTCATGTATGCAACCAATGTCAAGGGTCCCGGCACCACTTCTGTGGTACAACACTGGTCAAAAACCTCCAACCGCAAAGGCATCCCCTCACCGTTCACCTCTGCCTCCTGTGGGCAAGTCAGGTTGCGGATCCACTTTATCAAGTTGTCTAGGGTCCCGGGACTTTATTCCTTGGAGGGCAGGAGGATGATGGATGATCTTATGGAGGTGTATAAAATCACGAGAGGAAGAGATCGGGTAAATGCTTAGTCTTTTAGTCTTTTAACCAGAGTAGGGAAATTGAGAACCAGGTGACATTCGTAGGTTTAAGGTGAGGGGGGGGGGGAAACGATTTAATAGGAATCAGAGGCTTGTGGGTGTATGGTACAAACTGCCATAGTTGAAGCAGGTCACAACATTTAAGAAACATTTAGATATGTACATGGATAGGACAGGTTTAGAGGGATATTGGTTAAATGCAGGCAGGTGGGACTAGTGTAGATGGGGCCTGTAGATCATCGTGGGCAGGTTAGGCCGAAGGGCCTGTTTCCCCGCTGTATGACTTTATGTCTCTGTGACTCTAAATCATACCTTAAGCCTTTAGTTCTTAAAAACTAGTTCTTGATTCCCTTACCCTGGGGAAAAAGACTCTGTGCATTCACCCTGCCTATGATGCCCTTCTGAGCTTTTCCACATTGAAGATGCTCGCTGCTCTTCAAAGAGAAGGGGTTTTGGCCGATATCTACCTGGGGTAGATGCCTGGTCCATGAACATGCTTGCCTTGTACAAAATAGCACGGTTCGCAATGACCCAGTAAGCAAAAGTCAAAAGCATCACATTGGCTGCAAAGTGCTCTGAAACACTGTGAACGCAATCTAAAAGGCAGGACTTTCAGTGAAGGGGTCACCTCTCTCCTTGCGATCAAAGCAGTCAGGAAGAGAATTTCACGTCTGCAACCAAATCACTATGTAAATTTTTGAAATATGGCCCATTTGATGAATGTTCTTGGGAAACTGCCTTTTCACCCGGCAAAGGACATTCATATTGTTCAAATTTATAATGTAATCTCACTTTCCTTTTCATATTTATGAGTTGTGTTGATGGAAGTCTTTATGCAATAATTTCAAAAATGTGCTAAAACATTGCCTCCAACCACTTCAAAGTTGTGTAATTGACATTGGCACATTCTTTCATTATAAGAGATTTAGCATATGTCTGCTGGAAGAACTCACAACATTGAGAAACATATTACTTTCTCATCCCCCTCCATTACAAATTCAAATTACCTCTCCCTCCTCCAGCTACGGAGCGATTCTCTTCCTTTCAGCTGATTTTTTTTGGGGCTTTGATTTTGTTTTAACAGAAACATGGAATATTACACCATTTTTGAATAATTTAGTCAGGCTGCCAGTTCACTCATCTCAGGGAACGGAGCCAGAATGATGACAGGTAGTGGGCTTATTTACAGCGGGACAATATCTCAATACCATCCCTCATTCGTACGCTCACGGAGTCGTACGGCGCAGGAACGCCATTCGGCCCAACTAAGCATGCCGACCATCCTGCAGTTTAGTTTATTTAAGTTTAGAGACACAGCGTGGAAACAGGCCCTTCGGCCCACTTCGTCCGTGCCGACCAGCGATCACCCCTTGCATGAACAATATCTGACACACCAGGGACAATTTACAGGAGCCAATTCACCTACAAACGGGAGTCTGCATCCTCTAGGCCTGAACTTAACCCTTGCTGTCTCCTCCCCTTCCCACCTCTCCCTCAGCCCTCGGGCTCCTCCTCCTCCTTTTTCCTTTCTTCTCCCCCCCCCCCCCCCCCCCACCTCCCATCAGTCTGAAGAAGGGTCTCGACCCGAAACGTCACCTATCTCCTTCGCTCCTTAGATGCTGCTGCACCCGCTGAGTTTCTCCAGCCTTTTGTGTACCCTCGATTTTCCAGCATCTGCAGTTCCTTCTTTAACACTTCACCTACAGACGTGTGTGTCTTTGGTTTGGGAGGAAACCGGAGCACCCGGAGAAAACCCACGTGGTCACAGGGAGAACGTGCAAACTCCTTCCAGACAGCACTGTCTGGTGGTATAAGGCAGCAACCCCTCTCTGTGCCACTGTGCCGCCGCTGATCACAGTTCTGCTTACAGCAAGAATGTGGAGGCTTTGGAAAGCGTGCAGAGGAGGTTTACTAGAATGATGCCTGGGTTAGAGGGTTTTCAGCTGCAGGGTTGGACGGACTTGAATTGTTCTAACTGGAATGCCAGAGGGTGCAGGGAGAACTGATAGAAGTGTATAAAATTATGGGAGGCATGGATTGGGTAGACAGTCAGAATCTTTTCCCCAGGATACTAGAGGGCCTACCTTTAAGGTGAGAGGGGCAAAGTTTAAAGGAGATGGGCATGGGCAGGTTTTTATTCACGGAGCGGTGGGTGCCTGGAATGTGCTGTCGGAGGTGGTGGTGGTGGAGGCAGATATGTTAGTGGATAGATTCGTGGATATGCAGGGAACGGATGGGTACAGGCTATGTGCAGATAGATAAGGGACGACCATGGCATCCTGTGGAAACAAAGAACTGCAGATGCTGGTTTACACCAAAGATAGACACAAAGTGCTGGAGTAATTCACGGGTCAGGCAGCATCTCTGGAAAAAATGGATGGGTAACGTTCCGGGTCAGGACCCTTCTTCTGAAGGATGATCCCGACCCAAAACATCACCCATCCTTTTTCTCCAGATTTGCTGCCTGACCCGCTGAGTTACAACCTGCTTCAGCTACCTCTTCTGGCAGTTCATTCCATACACCCACCACCTTCTGTGTGAAAAGGTTGTCCCTCAGGTCCCTATTAAATCTTTCCTTAATCTTTCACCTCAAATCCTGCACTCTCTGGTTTTATCCTCCCCTACCCTGGGCAAAAGATGACCACTATTCACTTTATCCATTTTATAAACTTGCATAAGGGCCACCTCTTCATCTCTTACTTTCTAGGGAGAGAAACGCCCCAGCCATCCAGACTCTCCTTATAACGGAGAGTGTATTGGGAGATACGATGGTGCAGCAGTAGGGTTGTTGCCATACAGGGTCACAGACCCGGGTTTTGATCCTGGCTGCGGGTGTGGTTTGTACAGAGTTTGGACGTTAGCCCCGTGACCGCGTGGGTTTCCTCCGGGTGCTCCGGTTTCCTCCCACACTCCAAAGGCGTACAGGTTTGTAGGTAAATTGGCTTCTGTAAATTGTCCCCAGTGTGTAGGATAGTGCTACTGTGGTGATCGCTGGCCAACGCGTACCTACTTGCTCGCTGCATCTCGAAACTAAATTAAGCTCAAGAATGTTATTAATCTGGATAAAGCTGGACAAGGTGGAGATTCATGAGGATGTTACTGGGTCTGGAGGGCTTGTTAAAAGGAGAGGGTGAATAGGTTCACACGTTCCAGGAGCAGAATAAGGCCATTCAGCCCATCAAGTCTACTCCGCCATTCAAACAAGGCTGATCTATTTTTCCCTCTCAACCCTATTCTCCTGCCTTCTCCCCATTACCCCTGACACCCTTACTCATAGGGTAGGCTGGGACATTTCCCTAGGGAGTAGGAGGCTGCCTTGTGAAGACCCAGTGACTGGGCAGATACTTCACTTGGGCAGATACTTCTGATGGCACCTGTACCCTGACCCATTCCATGGGCATCTTGCATAGGCCTTTCAAATTCCCCCAACCCCTCAAGACTGAGCTAGGTGTTTATGGAACCCAGAGCATGATAAGACCATTCACCTTATTCTCTCCAAAGTGGCCAATAACAGACTGCCTTGGTAACTCCAATGCCCACGAACAAAGCCAGCTTCCAGCATTCTTCCCCCACCCTCCTACAATCAGTCTGGAAGAAGGGTCCTGACCCAAAACGTCACCTATCCATGTTCTTCAGAGATGCCGCCTGGCCCGCTGAGTTACTCTAGCACTTTGTGTCTTCCTTGTTTTGTAAACCAGCATCTGCAGTTCCTTGTTTCTACTACAAAGAGTGGTGGACACTGCCCGGTCCATCGCAGATACTGACCTCCCCACCATGGAAGGGATCTGCAGGAGTTTAGAATCATAGAATCATAGAAAATAGGTGCAGGAGTAGGCCATTCGGCCCTTCGAGCCTGCACCGCCATTCAATATGATCATGGCTGATCATCCAACTCAGTATCCTGTACCTGCCTTCTCTCCATACCCCCTGATCCCTTTAGCCACAAGGGCCACATCTAATTCCCTCTTAAATATAGCCAATGAACTGGCCTCAACTACCTTCTGTGGCAGAGAATTCCACAGACTCACCACTCTCTGTGTGAAAAAAGATCTTCTCATCTCGGTCCTAAAAGACTTCCCCCTTATCCTGGGCCAGTTTGATTTCCCATCTCTTGTCTTGCTGGGAACCTGAGGGGTAACCTTTTAACACAGGGCCAGAAAGGCTGCCTCCCAGAGTACTCAAGGAAGTAGCCACTGAAATAGTGGATGCATTAGTGATAATTTTTCAAAACTCTTTAGATTCTGGAGTAGTTCCGGAGGATTGGAGGGTAGCTAATGTAATCCCACTTTTTAAAAAAAGGAGGGAGAGAGAAAACGGGGAATTACAGACCAGTTAGTCTAACATCGGTAGTGGGGAAACTGCTAGAGTCAGTTATTAAAGATGGGATAGCAGTGCATTTGGAAAGTGGTGAAATCATTGGACAATGTCAGCATGGATTTATGAAAGGTAAATCATGTCTGACGAATCTTATAGAATTTTTCAAGGATGTAACTAGCAGAGTGGATAAGGGAGAACCAGTGGATGTGTTATATCTAGACTTTCAGAAGGCTTTCAACAAGGTCCCACATAAGAGATTAGTATATAAACTTAAAGCACACGGTATTGGGGGTTCAGTATTGATGTGGATAGAGAACTGGCTGACAGACAGGAAGCAAAGAGTAGGAGTAAACGGGTCCTTTTCAGAATGGCAGGCAGTGACTAGTGGAGTACGGCAAGGCTCAATGCTGGGACCCCAGCTATTTACAATATATATTAATGATTTGGACGAGGGAATAGAATGCAACATCTCCAAGTTTGCGGATGACACTAAGCTGGGGGGTTGTGTTAGGTGTGAGGAGGAGGCTAGGAGGCTGCAAGGTTATTTGGATAGGCTGGGTGAGTGGGCAAATGCATGGCAGATGCAGTATAATGTGGATAAATGTGAGGTTATCCACTTTGGTGGCAAAAACAGGACGGTAGACTATTATCTGAATGGTGGCCGATTAGGAAAAGGGGAGATGCAACGAGACCTGGGTGTCATGGTACACCAGTCATTGAAAGTAGGCATGCAGGTGCAGCAGGCAGTGAAGAAAGCGAATGGTATGTTGGCATTCATAGCAAAAGGATTTGAGTATAGGAGCAGTGAGGTTCTACTGCAGTTGTACAGGGTTTTGGTGAGACCACACCTGGAGTATTGCGTACAGTTTTGGTCTCCAAATCTGAGGAAAGACATTCTTGCCATAGAGGGGGTACACAGGTTCCTGGGATGTCAGGACTTTCATATGAGGAAAGACTGGATAGGCTCAGCTTGTACTCGCTAGAATTTAGAAGATTGAGGGGGGATCTTATAGAAACTTACAAAATTCTTAAGGGGTTGGACAGTCTAGATTCAGGAAGATATGTTGGGAGGGGGGGTCACTGTTTAAGGATAACCTTTAGGACCGAGATGAGGAAAACATTTTTCACACAGAGAGTGGTTTGTCTCTGGATTTCTCTGCCACAGAAGATAGTTGAGGCCAGTTCATTGGCTATATTTAAGAGGGAGTTAGATGTGGCCCTTGTGGCTAGAGGGATCAGGGGGTATGGAGAGAAGGCAGGTACAGGATACTGAGTTGGATGATCAGCCATGATCATATTGAATGGCGGTGCAGGCTCGAAGGGCCGAATGGCCTACTCCTGCACCTCTTTTCTGTTTCTATGTAAACCAGAGGGCAGTGCGTTTATGGAACGAGCTGCCAGAGCAGGTAGCTGAGGCAGGTGGCATAACAACATTTAAAAGACATTTGGACGGGGACATGGATAGAGCAGGTATTGGTATTGGTTTATTATTGTCATGTCTGTCGAGATACGTGCCTGCTAACCCGTTACACCATACCATACATGGGCACAATCACAAGCAGAACAGGTAGTGCAAAGAGAAAAATACCAGAGTACAGGATGGAGTGTTACAGTGACAGAGAAAAAAGTAAAAGGTCTGCAGTGAGCTACATTGGAAGATCAGGACTGCACCCTCTAGCTTATGGGAGAACAGTTCTGTAGTCTGGTAACAGTGGCCGCAAGATCTCAGTCAGACCAGGATATGTGCTCAGGTGGGGAGCCGGGAACTCAGTGCCTGGACAAAGTTCCTGTCCCCGACACCAACTAATTCATTCTCTCTTTCCCTTTCCCTCTATTTTCACCGATCCTTTGCAGTATCTTTAGTATACATTCAGTTTCACTCTTATCTTTACTGTCTCCCTCTCTCTTTGTCTCTCTCCATACCTGTCTCTCCACTCTCTTTCTCCCTCCATTCTGTCTAGTTCTCGTGCTCTCTCTCGCATCCTCCCCAAGCCTCTCCCATCTTTCTCTCTCTCTCTAGCCCTTTCTCCCTCCATGCCTCTCTTCCCTTCTCCCTCTCTCTTTCTTTCTCCCTCTCTGGCGACCTCTCTCCACCACTCTCTCTAAGTCTCTCTCCCTTTCTCCTCTGTATCTCATTTCTCTCTCTCCTTCTCGCTTTCTCTGTCTCTGTCTCTCTCCTTTCTCTCTCTCTCCATCTCCCTCCACCTCCCTTTTCCTCCCTCTCTCCCCTCACATCCACCTTCCCCCCGACACAGCCGTAGACAGAGATCTGCATCCTTCAGATGCCTCGCTTGTGCCACAGGGCTTATCCGATCAATAAATAAACATAGCAGGGAAATGGATACAAGAAATAGAAGCTGTGTGCTTGCTAACATATCCATCAACGGAGAGGGGGAAGAATCACAGCCCCACAGAGATGCAGGTGACATCAGTAAGTTCAGTAGACATCACCCTCAAACATCGCTCTCCCATCGTAACTCCATCACACGCTCCCAGAGTGCTGCCGCACGCTACACCTTGGTGATAAATACTTGCCCAGCAAGGCTGACTGGTGAGATTTGCTGCCCTGCCTCTGTCACATCAAGCTCCAAATCCCAGAAAAGAAAAAAAAAAACACTCGTGGTATGGGGACACATCAGCGCAAGCTCTTTCAGTGAATGTTTTTTGGGCAGTGTAGAGGGAGCTTCACTCTGTGTCTGACTCTGACCCCTGGAGTGTGTGATGGGAAGGGGGGGGGGGGGGGGGTCAGTACCCGTGATGGACCGGGCAGCATCCACCCATCTCTGTAGTCTCCTTTACTCCTGGCCGTGGTGCAACCAGTCACGGTGCTCTGTTCAATAGGGTATTTGTTGGCAGACCAAATCTCCTCCATGTTCTACAGCTTTCTCCGGGCAGTCACACATACATTGTCCATAGATCTGTGGACTATAATCTGCAATGTATCTTCCCCTTTGCTCTACCTATTGTATTTGAGGATGACTCGACTGTATTCATGTATGGTATATCTGGTCTGTTTGGCTTGACGTGACAATAATAAACCTAAATCTAAAGTGCTGGCCCTGTTGGAGAGGATGGGCTGAGGGGGGGGGGGGGGGGGGCGAGAGGAGGAGGAGGTGAGGTTGAGGGGGCAAGGAGAAGAAGGGGTGAGGTGAGGAGACGAGGAGGTGAGGATGGGAGGGGGAGAGAAGGAGGGTGAGGTGAGGAGAAGGGTGGAGGGGGTGAGGAGAGGGGGGGGGGGGATGAGGGACGTGGAGAGGATGAGGGAGGAGAAGGGAAAAGGTGAGGAGTGGAGGAAGGTGAGGGGTCAGGACTGGAAGGGGTGAGGAGAGGAGGGGCTGTGGGGGTGAAGGGGGGGTGAGGAGGAGAGGGAGTGAGCAGAAGGGGGTGAGGTGAGGAGGTTATGAGGAGGGGAGGCGTGAGGGGATCGGATGAGGACGGAGGGGGGTGAGGGAGGAGGGGTGAGGAGAGGAGGGCTGAGGAGTGAGGAGAGGAGGGGGCGAGAAAAAGAGGGGAATGAGGAGAGGAGGTAGTGAAGCAAGGAGGTGGTGAAGCAAGGAGATGGTGAGAAGAGGAGGGGGTGAGGGAGTGATCCAGTGCGGACACTCCCCAGGACCAGACTGTCCTCTGAGCTGAGCCGGCACTGCCACGCTGGGGCTCTGTAAGGCGATAGTGCAGAGTAACACAATACAAATGTCTCTGGTTCTCCGCTCCGCTCCCAGGTGCCGGGGTTATGAGCCCAGGCGGGGAGCGGGCGGCGGCCAGCGATCGGCATCGTTTAATCCGGACCCTTTACACCTGGCCTCGTAAAATTCAAAGGAAGTGTCAGCGATACTTTTTATTCCCGAGCAGCGGAGACAACATGCCTCACCTCTGCCATGGCATCGTAAACGGGTCATTGATTGCGCGGCTCCCGCCAGAGAGCGCGGCGGAAACCTTTCATACCCGTTTTATTTCTCACTGGCCAGAGTAATCCGACCTTCAAACAGAAACTGAATCCCCTCGCCCGCCTCTAGCTCCCTCCGAGGTTGCACGGTGCAGCCTAGCCCGGTGTAAGTGCAAGGGAGGAAAGGGAGCGCGGAGAGGAGGAGGGGGTGAGGAGGAGCGAGGGGCTGAAGTTGAGAGGGTGAGGAGAGGAGGGGGGGGGGGGGGGGGGGGGGTGAGAACCCGTAGTCAGGATCGAAGCAGGGTCTCCGGCGCTGTAAGCCAGCAACTGTACCAGCTGTGCCGCCCCAGTATTCTGCATCGGTATCTTCCCCTTTGTACGAGTTTGGCTTGATTGTATTTAAGTATAGTATATCTGATCTGATTGTAGAGTATGCAAAACAAATCTCAGTAAACGTGACAATATTAAACCCAAACCTTCCCTATTCATGTCCCTGTCCATTGTCTTTGTCTATTAAATATTATTATACCTACCTCAACCACTTCCTCTGGCAGTTCATCCCATATACCTGTATCCACCCCTTCTCTGTGTGAAAACGTTTCCCCTCAGGTTCCTATTTAATCTTTCCCCTCTCACCTAAAACCTATGTCTTCTGGTCCTCGATTCCCCGACAGGCAGTGGGAGGAACAGAGCTACAGCCTCAAGCCTTTTAGACTTTAGAATGTAAAGGTACAGCGCGGAAAACTGCTCTTGTTCAAGTTCTTAAATTGCTATATTTAAGAGGGAGTTAGATGTGGCCCTTGTGGCTAAGGGGATCAGAGGGTATGGAGAGAAGGCAGGTACGGGATACTGAGTTGGATGATCAGCCATGATCATATTGAATGGCGGTGCAGGCTCGAAGGGCCAAATGGCCTACTCCTGCACCTAATTTCTATGTTTCTATGTTTGTTGAAAAAAGACTCTGCATCCACCCTATCCATTTCCCTCATGATTTTCTACACCTCCAGAAGATCACCCTCTTCCTCCTGCGCTCCGAGCAATGGAGTCCCAGCCTGCCCAACCTCTCCCTGGAGCTCAGACCCTCGAGTCCTGGCAACATCCTCGTCCATCCTCTCTGCTCTCTTTCCAGCTTGCCTGTATTCCGATGCAGACCAGACTGATTCCTGGGATGGCACGACTTCCATATGAAGAAAGACTGGATAGACTCGGCTTGTACTCGCTGGAATTTAGAAGATTGAGGGGTGATCTCATAGAGACTTACAAAATTCTTAAGGGGTTGGACAGGCTAGATGCAGGAAGATTGTTCCCGATGTTGGGGAAGTCCAGGACAAGGGGTCACAGTTTAAGGATAAGGGGGAAGTCTTTTAGGACTGAGATGAGAAAATCGTTTTTCACACAGAGTGGTGAATCTGTGGAATTCTCTGCCACAGAAGGTAGTTGAGGCCAGTTCGTTGGCCATATTTAAGAGGGAGTTGGATGTGGCCCTTGTGGCTGAAGGGATCAGAGGGTATGGAGAGAAGGCAGGTACAGGATATTGAGTTGGATGATCAGCCATGATCACATTGAATGGCGGTGCAGGCTCAAAGGGCCGAATGGCCTGCTCCTGCACCTAATTTCTATGTTTCTGTAACCATTGTGGGCAACAAAATGCAGGTAAAAGGCCACCGCGCTATTTGCATTTTCCTGTGAACGTCCTCATTATAAAAAATACTTCCTTGACAGAAATCTGGTGGCGCTTGGAGGACACATCCAGGACATGGTAAACAGCAGGTGTTTTTGCAAAACCTTGGCTGCTTGACAGAATCTCAGCGGGCACAGGTTATGTGGGCAGACGGGGCAGGGGCAGGGGGCACATGCCCGTTCTCCAAGGGTGGAATTTTCAAAGACAAGATTCTCCTCGATTTCAGATTTTCCAGCTTTAGGAACACTGTTGGATTTTGGATCCGTTCACACAGCTGAAGATTTGGGAGCTGAGAGTTAGATCCGCCAGACTAGTTCCAGGCACAGGCGACACACTTCATGCTGTTTCGGTAACGCAGGCAACATAATCAAGGACCACTCACATCCCGGTCATTCCCTCTTTTCCTTTCTCTCGCCTGGCTGACGAAACAGAAACTTGAAAGCGCATACCACCAAATTGAGGAACTGCTTCTTATCAGATTAGTGAACGGTCCTCACATAAGCTAGGGTGTAGTCCCGATCTTCCAACCTACCTCATTGCAGAAATTGGACTTTTTCTCTGTAACCTTACTTTAATCTTCACAAGACTAAACGACTTTAGAGATACAGCACGGAAACAGGCCCTTCGGTCCATTGAGTCCGCACCGACCTGTGATCACCCCGTACTGTAGCACTATCCGACACACTGGGGACAATTTTACAATTTTACCCAAGCCAATTAACCTACAATCCTGCACGTCTTTGGAATGTGGGAGGAAACCCGGAGCACCTGGAGCAAACACACGCGGTCACAGGGAGAATGTACAAACTCTGTAAAGACAGCACCCGTGGTCAGGATCCAACCTGGGTCTCTGGCGCTGTGAGGCAGCCACTCTACCACTGTGTCACTGTGCCGCCCCTGTCCTTTTCTCTGTAACTGTTACACTACGTTCTGCACTCTGGTATTTTTCTCTTTGCACCACCTGTTGTACTTCTGTACGGCTTGTTTGTACAGTATAATTTTATTTAACTGGATAGCTCGCAAACAAAACGTCTTAACTATATCTTGGTACACGTGACCATAATAAGCCAATGCTAACACCAAACAAAGTCTAAGCTCTCAATGCTTCTGTTTTTGTAAATTTTGGCTAATCCTTAATAAATGACTCAGAATTCATAGGTCAATTAAAACTGAAGAAGTGTGTGTCATTCAGCCAGGGTGTCAGTGAATAATGAGTTGAGCTGATAGATTTAGATGAGTAATTAACAGTTTAACCTCACTGCAAAGTGGAAATAGGGATCATTAATTTGGTGCGTGGCGTTCCGAGTGTCCCCACGTGGACACCACATGGGACACCTCTACAAGGCCAGACAGAGGCCACAGTAACGACTCCTCCCTGCCACAAATTAATAGTTGCGATACCCGAGTGTGGGTACCACTGCCCGGTCCATCACGGGTACTGACCTCCCCACCATTGAAAGACCATCACAGGCACTCACTTTCCCACCATCGAAGGGATCTACAGGAGGCGCTGCCTCAAAAAGGCAGCCAATATCATCAGAGACCCACACCACCCTGGCCATGCTCTCATCTCACGGCTACCATCGAGCCGAAGGTACAGACGCCTGAAAGCTGTAAAGTCCAGGTT
This sequence comes from Okamejei kenojei, assembly GCA_035221665.1. Lineage (NCBI taxonomy): Eukaryota > Metazoa > Chordata > Chondrichthyes > Rajiformes > Rajidae > Okamejei > Okamejei kenojei. The sequence goes on along the minus strand of CM069145.1, from coordinate 42,963,875 downwards.
CAGGAGCAGTTTCGTCTCTACAACCAGCAGGCTATTAAACACTACAATCCCCAAAAATCTCGAAGCTACATAGACTTGGGGACACAATATTTTGGACTTGGCACTATTATTGTTTGTTTCGTTACAGTTTTTGTTAATATACAGAATGTTTTTGTTGCTTACTATTGTATTTACAGAGTGCTATCTTTACAGTCTTGTTGTACTGCTGCAAGTAAGAATTTAATTGTTCAAGACATATGACAATAAAACACAGGTGACTCTTGTCTTCTTGGAATAACTGAGAAGATCAGGCAGCATCTTTGAAGGACAAGGATAGGGGATGTTTCGTGTCTGGGGCCTTCTTCAGACTAATGGAGTAGGGGGTGGGAAGCTAGAATAGAGAGATGGGGTGGGACAAAGTCTGGATAAGGAAGTCTGAAGGAGGGTTCCGACCCGAAACGTCACCTATCCATGTTCTCCATAGATGGAGCCTGACTCGCTGAGTTACTCCAGCACTTTGTGTCTTTTTTTCTGCCATTTGATTGGTGCGAGGTGGTGGTGGGGGGGGGGGGGGCGAGTGATTGGCAGATGGGTGGAGTAAGTGACCCACCAAGTAAGGCTGGAGGTGGAGAGGTGATAGAAGGTTGTCAGATAAGGAGAGAAGGAGTGAAATGTAAGTTTGAGATGCCTGAGATTGTTGAGTTTATTGTCAAATGTACAAGCACGGTGTGGTTCAGGTACAATGGAAATCTTGCTTGCGGCAGCATCACAGGCATATGGACTCAGGCAACACACAGAAACATAAATGATACACAAATTACACATAAATTGTACAAGACAGTGAAAAGAAAAAGGGACAAAAATCAAGACATTTGGTGCAAAACACAATTAGAAAACAAGTCCCCAGCAGGGCAAGAGGGGGTCGGTCTGTTCCGTTTCTGAGGTAGGATATGGGTTGTGTGGGTCAGTTCAAGAACCTGGTGGTTGTAGGAGAGTAACTGTTCCTGAACCTGGTGGTGTGGGCTTTTGTACCTCCTGCCCAACGGTAGCAGCGAGAAGAGGCCATGGCCCGGATGGTGGAGATCCTTGATGGTAAATGCAGTGGCCTTGATGATAGTGAAGGGGCTCTTGATGAAGTCTGTGGGATTGATCTCTAATGAATCAAGGTTAATAAATTCTACGTGACCCTACGTCATATTTCCATTGGCCAACCTGCTTGTGTTTTTTCCCCACACACTTTCCACCTCCACCATCATCTGTAAGCCTACACTGATTCAAGATTCAAGATTCAAGAGAGTTTATTGTCATGTGTCCCAGATAGGACAATGAAATTCCTGCTTTGCTTCAGCACAACAGAATATAGTAGGCATGAATACAGAACAGATCAGCGTGTCCATATACCATTATATAAATATATACACACATGAATAAATAAAACAGATAAAGTGCAAATAAACAGATAATGGGCTATTAATGTTCAGAGTTTTGTTTGAGTTGAGTTCAATAGCCTGATGGCTGTGGGAAAGAAGCTGTTTCTGAACCTGGACGTTGCAGTCTTCAGGTTCCTGTATCTTCTACCTGAAGGTAGCGGGGAGATGAGTGTGTGGCCAGGATGGTGTGGGTCCTTGATGATGCTGCCAGCCTTTTTGACACACAGACACACACTGCCCACACATACACAGCCCACAAACACACACACTGCCCACACACACACTGCCCACACACACACACACACACTGCCCACACACTGCCCACACACACACTGCCCACACACACACTGCCCCCACACACACACACACTGCCCACACACTGCCCACACACACACACACACACTGCCCACACACACTGCCCACACACACTGCCCACACACACACACACACTGCCCACACACACTGCCCACACACACTGCCCACACACACTGCCCACACACACACACACACTGCCCACACACACTGCCCACACACACTACCCACACACACACACACACACACTGCCCACACACACACACACACTGCCCACACACACACACAGCACACACACACACACACACACACACACAGCCCACACACAGCCCACACACAGCCCACACACACACACTGCCCACACACACAAACACACGTACACACACACACACACACACACATACACACATACACGCATATACTACCCACATACACACACATACTCACATACACACACTGCCCAAACACACACACAGAGTGACACACACACACTCCTCACATACACACTCATATATAAGGCATATACATACCCATACACATACACACTGCACGCACACACACACACACACTCCCCACATACACACTCATATATAAGGCATATACATACCCATACACATACACACTGCGCACGCACACACACACACACACACTCACACAGAGCCCATGCGCGCGCACACACACACACTGAGAGTTGCCTCTGTTCTTGACTTGGTTAGGGACCTATGGAGTTTGACCTGTACTCTCCCCCATACCCTGACAAAAGGGGTCAGAGGGATATGGGCTAATCATGAGCAGGTAGGACTCGCATTGATGGGGCACCGTGGTCAGCATGGACGAGATGGGCCGAAGGGTCTGTTTCTGCACTTTTTGAATCCATGACTGTACACACAGAGCTACAGGGTCATACAGCACGGAAACAGGCCCTTCAGCCCAACTTGCCCATGGAGCCATATCCCACCTGCCTGTCATTATCCCATATCCCTCAAAACCTGCCCTATCCATAACCAAACACACATATACACGCACACATACACACAAACAAACAGTCACAGGCTCACATCACATACACATACACGTATGCACGCACTCAGAATTATAGATTAACCTTGGAAGGCTTCTGTGATAACAACAGTGCATGTAAATAAGTCGGGTGATAAGTGTGAGCTAGTTAATGCTGGCTAAATAAGATCTATAATGAGCATCACTGCAGGATGATGTGAGCTGTCCAACGCAGCACCATCACTGTGACATATTTCTGCAATCTACCCACTTTAACACTGCATCTAATTTACGTCTTGTAGGGAGCTGGAATGAAATGTTAATAAAGAATATTTGCTTGTCCTCACCTTAGCAGCAGCCTGAGGCTGCGAGGCATCTGTTTCAGAGCAAAACAGTTAAAAATGCACAGCTCATTGCGGGTGACATCGGTATCTCGCTCCTGACAGCTCATTCCTTCTATCGACCCTCGATCTGTCAATAGAGCCATTTCACAGATACATTCAACATGCAGAAATTATATGCAATTTACTCCGAAGGACTTTAATCAAGGCAAGGAAATCAGCCTGTTGTGTTTACTGAAATGATTTTCCTGTAGCACATCAAACTGCTTTACAGCACAAAGCTCTGGAAACTATCCAGCTCCCACTGTTACACACAGTGCTCATGAGCCTGCCGCCGCCGTGCGGAATCTGGCGCGAAAGCCTCACTCCAAACCCATCCTCCAAACCGTCCCTTCAAACCATACCCTACAAACCCATCCTCCAGACCCATCCTCCAAACCGTCCCTTCAAACCATACCCTACAAACCCATCCTCTAAACCCATCATCCAAACCCATCCTCCAAACCATCCCTTCAAACCATACCCTACAAACCCATCCTCCAGACCCATCCTCCAGACCCATCCTCCAGACCCATCCTCCAAACCGTCCCTTCAAACCATACCCTCCAAACCCATCCTCCATCTCAGACCCATCCTCCAAACCGAAACCATACCCCATCCTCCAGACCCATCCTACCCATCCTCCAACCCATCCTCCATACCCTACAAACCCATCCTCCAGACCCATCCTCCAAACTGTCCCTTCAAACCATACCCTACAAACCCATCCTCCAAACCCATCATCCAAACCCATCCTCCAAACCCATCCTCCAAACCCATCTTCCAGACCCATCCTCCAAACCGTACCCTACAAACCCATCCTCCAAACCCATCCTACAAACCCATCCTCCAGACCCATCCTCCAAACCCATCCTACAAACCCATCCTCCAAACCCATCCTCCAGACCCATCCTCCAAACCCATCCTCCAAACCCATCCTCCAGACCCATCCTCCAGACCCATCCTCCAAACTGTCCCTTCAAACCATACCCTACAAACCCATCCTCCAGACCCATCCTCCAGACCCATCCTCCAGACCCATCCTCCAAACCATACCCTACAAACCCATCCTCCAAACCCATCATCCAAACCCTTCCTCCAGACCATTCCCCCCAAACCCTTCTTTAGCCAGAGGGTGGTGAATCTGTGGAATTCATTCCCACAGACAGCTATGAAGGCCATCATTGGGTATAGTTAAGGCAGAGATTGTCAGATTCTTGATTATTAAGGGCGTCAAGGGTTGTGTGGAGAAGGCAGTGGAATTAGGTTGTATGGCAAAGATAGATCAGCCATGATTGAATGGCAGCGTAGATGATAGGCTGGTCCAACTCTGCTCCCAAGACTAATGAACTTATCAATATTGACTCCCACATCACACAAGCTCATTATATCAAAACCCCCACTCATTCTTGCAATCCCGCACCCAGCCCTTCCCATTCAGTCCTTTTGAACCCAATCCATTCCAATTCAACCCCACTGGGTGACAATCCCAACGGAAGAAATACTTTCCATTCATTCCCATTCCCATTGGTTTTATGGATACATTCACTTCCACTAGTCATCAGTCCCATTGGACTAACTCCTTATCGTGCATTCCTCTAGTAGACAAACACAACAATCTCATTCACATCACTTGACTGACCCCCATTTCCTTTGTCCCGCCATCGTCTTGACCCAAACTCTGGAACTCCCTCCTTAAATAACTCTGTCTTCCACCACGTTTGATCTATCCTCCCCTTCCTGACAATTACCAAGTCCCAAGAGGACACAAAATGCTGGAGTAACTCAGCGGATCAGGCCGCAGCATCTCCAGAGGACAGGCATAGGTGAGTTTTTTGGTTGGGTCCCTTCTTCAGACCCTTTGAGATGTTGCCCTTTGTGTAAACCAGCATCAGCACCTACAACTGCCGACTCCCATTCAGCTTCTCCAAGCATTCTGCTCCATTAACAGGAAGCACAGTCTTGGTCAGTCTTGGTACGGAGAACACTGACTGGTTGCATCACAGCCTGGACCAGCAACTCCAATACCCATGAACAAAGGAGGCTACACAGAGTGCTGGACACTGCCTGGTCCATCACGGGGACCATTCCCTTTAAATCTTGCTCCCTTTATCTAAAACCTGTGCCCTCTAGTTTTTAGACCCCTCTACCCTGGGAAAAAGACTGTCACCGTCTATGTCACCTACTTCCTACATGATTTTATAAACTACTGATTTTATAAGGTAATCCCTCTGCCTTCTTTACTCCAGAGAAAACAGCCCCAGCCTGAAGAAGGGCCCCAACCGAAACGTCACCTCCCTGTGTTCTCCAGAGATGTTGCCTGACCCATTGAGTTACTCCAGCACTTTGTGACCCAGCCTATCTAGTCCTCTCCTTCCAATTCAAACCCTCCAGTCCCAGAAACATCCTTGTGGCCCCCAGAATCTTTTACCTTGCCTCCCTCAATCACATGGGATGCACTTGGACAGTCAGTGGAGATCTTTCTACTTTTATGCAGCTCAAGATTCAGATTTAGATTAGTTTATTATCAAATTAGATTAGTTTATTAACAAAAACACCAGGCAGCAATGAAATTGGAGACTCTCAGATTCATTGGACTATCTGTAATTGGACTTTACTGGACTTTATCTTGCACTAAACCTTATTCCCTTTATCATGTATCTGTACACTGTGGATGGCTCGATTGTGATCATGTATAGCCTTTCCACTGACTGGACAGCACACAACAAAAAAGCTTTTCACTGTAGTTTGGTACATGTGAACACAAACTATAGCAAACTCCTTGTTCACATGAAGCTCACCGAGTAAACAGTGTACATACATTAATGATAAATACAGCCGTACATACAACAACAGATGCAAAACCACAGCATGGTGCAGGATTATGGTGCAACATCCGAGTAGCACGAAATAAATAAAAGTGCAAAATAATGGAATCACCATATGAGGTAGAGTTAAGAGTAGGAGGCAGCACCTCCGGGAAGTAGGTGTGAAAAGGGTGATTAGTTCAGGAGTCTGATAGCAGTGGGGAAGATGACTTTAGACTTCGGAGATGCTGCGGCCAACCACATCTGCACCGGCCAGCGAACACCACATACATACTCTAGCACTATCCTGCACACTAGGGGCAATGCACAATTTTACCAAAGCCAAATTAACCTACAAACATGTACATCTTTGGAGTGTGGGAGGAAACCAGAGCTCCCGGAGAAAACCCAAGCGGTCACAGCGAGAACGTGCAAACTCCATACAGACAGCACCTGTTAGTCAGGGTCTAGCCCGGTTCTCTGGTGCTGTAAGGCGGCAACTCTACTGCTGTGCCACTGTGCCACCCAATCTCTCAAAGTACTCCAACTTAACCTTTGCCCAATGTTGTTCTTGATTCCCCTAGCCTGGGTAAAAAAACTCTGTACATTCACACTGGCTATTCGCCTCATGATTTTATTTATACACCTCCATAAGATCACCCCACATCTTCCTGCGCTCCAAGGAATAAAGTCCTAGCCTGCCAAACCTCTTCCTACAGCTCAGAGTCCTGGCAACATCTTTGTAAATCCTCTCTGCACTCTTTCCACCTTAACAACATCTAAGCTTTGATGGGATCGTCCTGTTAGAAACTGTCTGCCACACCTGATGTGGAGGGGGTTACAGAGACAGGGAGGGCTGTAGGAGCAAGAGGGGGTCGCAGAGATGGGGAGGGGTGTCGGGGCTGGTTGAGTCTCTAGCTGATGGGACACCGATGAGGGCATGAGGCAGGCTTGGAGATGGCATCGCTGTGACTCAGCACTGCCACCTGCAGGGCAGGGAAGGACGGGCAGGGGCTGCCACAGACCCAGGGAGAATGAACAAAGACTGGGCTGCCGGCAGATGGGGAGAGATATATCATCACCTCGGTGACTGCGGGTCTCTGAGTGCTGACGCAAGGTGTACACACACACAAACAGCCCAGGGGAAGCCGGCGGCTCAGGATCGATACCAGCAGCAGCTCGGCAGTAGCTGGGGAAGTAGTGAGACGGGGCAGCGTGATATCTCCAGCGTCTGATTCTGCTGCTTATTGAGTAATGAGGTGTCCCACTGACACATTAAGATAAACAATTAGCAGATTAGTGTTTACAGAGGTGAGAATGCGGCCATTAATCAATTTGGGAGACCCAGTGTTTGTTGCAGAGGCAAATACATCAGCTACCCGCTACCTGACGGTGTAGTTAGAGCATCGAGGCACTCCGTACATTTCACCTGTACCCTGGGGGTGGACGTCACCGCCCAGCACCAAAACAGGCCCTTCAGCCCAGTTCATCCATGCTGACCTTCTAAACTACTCCCAACTGCCGATAAACAAAGACACAAAGTGCTGGAGTAACTCAGCGGGTCAGGCAGCATCTCTGGGAAACAGAGGAGTAGGCCGTGTAAATCCACAGCGTCTTTTGGCCAGAGAAGGGGAATCAAGAATTTTCGTTCAGACCGCAAGGTCTGAATGACAATAAAGTTTTCCAAGTCCAAGAATCAAAGGATATAGATTGGTGGCGAGGGGGGTAAGATTTAATAGGAACCTGAGGGGTAACTTTTATACCACAAAGGGTGGTATGTGTATGGAACGAGGTGCCAGGGGAGGTCAGTTGAGGCAGGTGCAATCGCAACATTTAAGAAACATTTAGACAGGTATATGGATAGAATGGGTTTAGAGGGATAAGGGCCAAACGTAGGCAGGTGGGTGGGCATGTTGCTCAGTATCAGCAGGTGGGGCCAAAGGGCCTGTTTCCATGCTGTATGACTCTATGACTCCCTATGGATAGGTTATGCTTCTAATCAAATTGTTCTCCCATTTTCCCACTTTTGGCCCATATCCCACTAAACCTTTCCTCTCCATGTCCCTGTCCAAATGTCTTTTAAATGTCTGAAGAAGGGTCCCAACCCAAAATGTCTCCTTGTCCTTGTTCTCTAGAAATGCTGCCTGACCCGCTGAGTTACTCCAGCAATTTGGGCCGTTTAAATGGTGTCATTGTACCTACTCCAACTACCTCCTCTGGCAGCTCATTCCATAAACCCACCACCCTCTGTGTAAAAAAAGTTGCCCCCAGGTTCCTATTAAATCTTTCCCCTCGCACCTTAAACCTGTGCCCTCTAGATTTAATGGAACCCTGAGGGGCGACTTTCTCAGCTTAATACGTCTTTTGTTCCAAAGGGTTGGAAATGTTTGGAATTATCGCCCCCAGAGAGTTATGCAGGCAGTCATTGAATCTACCAGCCATTGCGGTACTCTGGCGGTTTAAAGGACGTTCAGAAGCCTGATAACAGAGGGGAAGAAGCTGTTTCTGAGTCTGGTGGAGTGCACTTTCAAGCTTCTATACCTTCTGCCGGACGAGAGCAGGGAAAACAATGAATGACCGGGGGCGGTACAAGTCGTATTATGTCTGATCATGTTGGCTACTTTTCCGAGGCAGCGTGAAATGTAGATGGAGTCAGTGGTGGGGAGTCCGGTCTGTGTGATGGACTGGGCCACACCCACAACCCTCTACAAGTTATTGTGGGCTTGGGCAGAGCTGTTGACAAACCAAGCTGTGATACAACCCAATAGGAACAGCTCCTCATATTCCACTTGGGTTGCTTATACGCCAACAGTATGAACATTACATTCTCCAATTTTACAAACCCTTCCACCTCCCCATTCGCCCCTACACCCCCTATTGCCCCACCCCCCAAGAACTACCTGGACTCACACCCCCTTTCTACCCCCCCCCCCCCCCCCCCCACACACACACACACACACACTACTTCCTCTGGCTTCACAGTTCACAACTCTTCAACCCTTTTGTCTCACACCTTTGGTTTTAATCTCCTTTGACCTTTGTCCAAGCATCTGCCTATCAAACACCCCCCCCCCCCCCCCCCCCCCCCTTGCCTGTGTCTGCAACATTTGGTCCTGCCTCTTCTCTCTTCCACATTTCTTTCTCCCCTCCACCCACAGTCAGTATGATGAAGGGTCCCGATCCAAAATGTCACCTAGGGATTTTCTCCAGAGATGCTGCTTGACCCGCTCTAGCACTCTGTATCCATTTTTGCAAACCAGAGTCCGCAATTCCTTGTTTCTGCCAAGTCAGCAACTTCCAGCATCTACTGAAAGCCAGGAATGTCAGCCCACATTCCAAGCGGGAATATTTTAAAAGGCCTTGACAGATGTGTCAACATGTGGTCTTTGGGGCAGAGAACTGGCTGGTGGGATACCGACTGTTACCATGGCTGACAATCCATGTTGTGGTTCAGTCACAAAGCAAACAATTGGAAATAACCCAAGAGATATGTTTCTACGAACTAATTCAACTACCAACCACGTTTCTGGTTTCAGAGACTACATCCGCAGGTGAGGATGCCAAGGATGGGTCTACTTGCATTCTTGCTTTGTGATGGTTGAAAGCTCAATGCCGTCTTTAGTTTAGTTTAGTTTAGAGATGTAGCCCTTTGGCCCAGCGAGTCCGCACCAACCAGCAATCACCCTCTACACTAGTACTATCCTACGCTCTGGGGTGGGAGATTGCAACCTTCACGTGGACCGCCCTGTTTCGACGATTGCAATCGACCTGGCGTACACAATCAAATAAGATCAAATAGAACAAGTTGTCCTACAACTTCAGGCTGTGCACGCCATACGCAAGAAGAAGATCCTACACACTAGGGACAATTTTCAACTTACAAAGCCAATAAACCTACAAACCTGTACGTGTTTGGCGTGTGGGAGGCATCCGGAGGAAACCCACGTCACTAGGGAGAAAAAAACAAACTCCGTACAGACAGCACCCGTAGTCCGGATCGAACCCGGGTCTCTGGCGCCGCGCCACTTGTTCCCGTCTTAATAGGTGGTAGGGACTATTTGCAAATAAAACTGCAGTGTGATTGAGACAAACATTCACCGGACTTTTAATAATTGCTATTTATTGCCAGACATATTAGCTGCGCAAACTATCGACGTACTGAGGTGAACTACATCAAAGTAACTGGGTCAGAACAGAACTGGCTTTCATGAGCGCAAAACCAGTTAGCATTGATTATCACGGTGCTGCACGGAATTAATAACCAACCAGCACGGAAATGTAAGGGTGACCTATGATATTCTGGGGCCTATCAATACGGAACCTCTACCTTTGCTTGCTCCGCTGTGTCGGATATTGAAGAAAACAGACTAATTAGATCTGCTACTGTGGAGATGCACTGTGGAAAGCATCTTATCGGGATGCATCACAGCTTGGTTCAGGGACAGCTCTGCCCAAGACCGCAAAAAAATTGCAGAGTTGTGGTTGTAGCCCAGTCTATCACACAGACCAGGCTCCCCACCATCGAACACCTCTCCGTCTTCTCCAGAGATGCCACCTGACCTGATGTGTTACTCCAGCACTGTGTGCCCTTTTGTGTATTAACCAGCATCTGCAGTTCTTCGTTTCTGTACCTTAAATGCACCCCTCTATCTAGTTGTGTTTTCACTTTCCGCTAATACTGTACAGAAATAGGTGCGTCTGTTGCGTAGAAAGGAACTGCAGATGCTAGTTTTATACCGAAGATATAAAGTGCTGGAGTAACTCAGCGAGTCAGGCAGCATGAAATTAGAGGAGAGGGAACGAGAAGTAGGGAAAGTCCAGAACGTAGAGCGGAGGGGCTGGCACCCTGAAGTGATAAAATCAGAGGAGGTCTGAGAGATGATAGCCTGGTGCTCATCTGTGGGGTCATGGTCCAGGGGTGGGTAGGAGGAGGTGTCCGAGAGCTGACGCCTGGCCTCAGCCTGGTCTTCGGCCTTGGTTCTGACCTTTTCCCACTTCTAGTCACCTCCCCTCTACTTTCAGTCTGAAGAAGGGTTCCGGCCCTGAAGCGTCACCTGTCCTTTTTCTCCAGAGATGCTGCATGGCCCACTGAGTTACTCCAGCGCTGTGTGTCTATTTTCAGGTACGTCTATTGCGTGCTTTCTGAAATTGAGTTCCATCGGAAGCAGGTTCGCAGAGCAGAGAGTGGGGCTGCCTTCACCATGGCTGTGCATCCAGAGCTAGTGTGCGTTTGCCTCCATTTAATGAGCCCAATGTCAGCGCAGTTCAGGGTATAAAATGAGATAACTTTGCTGAATAAACCCAACTGCATTGCCTCTCTTCAAATAATCAAGAATTCCCTTTATAACTGCATTCCATAATTAATATACCTCTGCTAGCAAATGTCTAATTTGCCAATACATATACTGACAGGAGCAGATTAACTGCCCATTGACTTATAGTGCGATTGGAACTCACACATCTTCCAGTGAACAGGAGCGAGCCATTAATCAACATCCTGTTCCCCAGCAACGTATGATCTTAAAAGAAGGTTTTACACAGTTGATAAATTTTTCATAACACACACCAGCACCTTTCAGTTCTCATAAATCATCCTCATCTTCCCTCACAGCCGTTAAAAAGGTATTGGCTTTTCATGCAGATTGCTTATGTAAATCATATATTTTGCAAAGGATTGGAGAGCAATCGGAGTCTGGAAATTCAAATCATTAAAAAATTTGGAATGGACTTTACAAGGCCCGTGATAGACGCAGAGTGCTGGAGTGACTTAGCGGGCCAGGAAGCATCTCCGGAGAAAAAGGATGAGTGACGTCTGAGGAAGGGGAACCCGTCTTCAGAAAAGACCTATGGACAGGTATAGGGATGGGAAAGATTTGGAAGGATATGGGCCAAATGCAGGCAAATGGGACTAGCTTAGATGGGGCACCTTGGTGGGCATGGGCGAGTTGGGCCGAAGGGCCTGTTTCTGTGCTATGTGACTCCATGACTCTCTGAGAGGGAGGCATTAGGTATGTGTCACCAGTTTCAGTAACTCAGTCTCTCCTCTGCCACTCAAACCTATGAGGATAAACTGTGGAAACTCAATTAGACTGCCAGAGTCAAGAGTGTTTAATTGTCATAAACCCCTGCTGCAAGGCCCGTTTCTACACTGTACACCTCTATGCTTCTACTTTGGTTCTATCTTCATGAAGGAGAGATATCACCCACCATCCAGTCACCCTGCTCCTTTCCCCTTCTCCATACACTCATCTCCGAACCCCGAGTCTCACATTTCACTATTCATAGGTTATATAACCATATAACCATATAGCAATTACAGCACGGAAACAGGCCCTCTCGGCCCTTCCAGTCCGTGCCGACCATTTGTTTTCCCCTAGTCCCATCTACCTGCACTCAGACCATACCCCTGCATTCCCTTCACGTCCATATACCTATCCACTTTATTTTTAAATGTTAAAATCGATCCTGCCTCCACCACTTCTGCTGGAAGCTCATTCCACACAGCCACCACCCTCTGAGTAAAGAAGTTCCCCCTCACGTTACCCCGAAACTTCTGTCCCTTAATTCTCATGTCATGCCCTCTTGTTTGAATCTTCCCTACCCTCAATGGGAAAAACGTATCCACGTCAACTCTGTCTATCCCTTTCATCATTTTAAAGACCTCAATCAAGTCCCCCCTTAACCTTCTGCGCTCCAAAGAATAAAGACCTAACTTGTTCAACCTTTCTCTGTAACATAGTTGCTGGAACCCTGGCAACATTCTAGTAAATCTCCTCTGTACTCTCTCTATTTTGTTGACATCCTTCCAATGCCTTGTACAATTTTAACATTACTTCCCTACTCGTATATTCAATGCTCTGATTTATAACGGCTTTCTTTACCACCCTATCTACATGCGATTCCACCTTCAGGGAACTATGCACAGTGGAGCAGAATAAGGCCATTCGGCCCATCAAATCTACTCTCCTATTCAAGCATGGCTGATCTATCTTCCCGTCTCAACCCCATTCTCCTGCCTTCTCCCCATAACCCCTGACACCCTTACTAATCAATAATCTGTCAAACTCTGCTTTAAAAATATCCAATAACATGGCCTCCACAGCCATCTGTGGCAATGAATTCCACAGATTGACCACCCTCTGACTACAGAAATACCTTCTTATCCCCTCCTTTCCCCTTCCCCTGCCCCCTTCCTCCAACAGGGGGCAGGGGACAATTTTCGACAGAATCCGATTAAGTTGAAAATGACTTTTCAATCCTCCCTCCAGCTTCACATTTCACTCCTCCACCTCTCTCCTTTTGTCTCCTTTGTCACTCATTCCACCTATCTGCCAATCAACACCCCCCCCCCCCCCACCCCCCCCCCCACCTTACCTGTATCCACCTATCGTTTGCCAGGTGTTGTCCTGCCCCAACCTCTCTTTTCCAGCTTTCTCTTTCCCCCACCCCCCCATTTGGCACGGAGGCACAGAGGTCGAGTTGCTGCCTTACAGCGCCAGAGACCCAGACTCCATCCTAACCAGGGATGCTGTCTGTACAGAGTTAGTACATTCCCCCTGTGACCACGTGGGGTTTTTCCGGGTTCTCTGGTCTCCTCCCACATTCGAAAGCAGGTTAATTGGCTTCTGTAAACTGTCCCCAGTGTGCAGGATAGAAATAGTGTACGTGCGATTGCTGGTTGGCCTGGACTCAATGGGCTGAAAGGCCTGTTTCCATCCTGTTACTCCTAAACTAAAATCAAGCACTCCATCAGTCTGAAGAAGGGTCTGACGCGAAACATTGCACGTCTACTCACCTCCATAGACGTTGTCTGACCTGCTGAGATACTCCAGCACTTTGTGTTTCGCTCAAGTTTCTGCTGAAGTCCCCTGCGGATTTATTAACAACAATCTGATATTTATGGCCGGTGGGTTTGGACTCCCTTACGAGTGGAAACATATTCTCAAGGTTCACTCTATCAAAGGCCTTCATAATCTTAAAGATATCTGTCAGGTCAGACATCACTTTCTCACTTCTGACAATAAGACCCACATTTATCCTGGCAATTCCTGATAGTTATAGTCCTTCAGTTCGGCTGCTGTTCGTGTAAATCTTATTTTGCGACTTCCCCAGTGCCTCTGTATCATTTTTATTTGGAAGCGGTGATTAAATAGGACTGAGTTTGGGCTGTAATAGCCCGCTAATTCTATGAAGGCATGACTGAACGAGGTAAGGCATGGCTCTCTTTCAAAGTCCAGAGAAGCAATGGGTTCCAGCAGCTTCAATTTTAAACACAGATAATTTGGTTACAACTGTCTTCACGAACTGGAGGATGTCAGCACAAAATTGGGCAGAGCAGAGCAAAATACTGTAAGAAAGATTTTACACAGAGGAGCAGTGAGTCAAACAACTGTCCATAGAAAGGAGCTGGATGTGAACTGAAATCATGATTAAAAACTGCTCAGATGAGCCGCTCTCCACAGAATTGAGCACTGGGCCAATGCTTCATTGGGTGCGGTGGTAAATAGTTAGCGGACTGTTACGTTTAGAAGAGCAAGAGGTGTTTTTTGGTTGAAATGCACAGGATCCTGAGAGGCTCCACATGGTGGATCTGGAGAGGATGTTTCCTTGATTTGGCGAGTCCAGAACTAGGGGGGGGGGGGGGGGGTCACTGTTTAAAAGAAATCCATCAGGACTTCAGTTGTGGGGAGAGTTCAGACAGGCTGGGCTTGTTTTTGCTGGAGTGGAAGCGTCTGAGGGGTGAGATCATGAAAGACATACCTAGGGTAGGTAGTCAAGAACCTCTTACCCCATGGGAGAGTCAACGCATCATCGAGTCACACAGCACAGAAACAGGCCCTTCGGCCCAACTTGCCCATGCTTACCAAGGTGCCCCATCTACACTACTCCCACCTGCCCGCATTTGGCCCATATCCCTCTTGACCTTTCCCATCCATGTACCTTATCCAAATGTATTTGAAATGTTGATATATATCAACTACCTCCTCAGGCTGCTGGTTCCAGACACCTATCACTGATAGGGGCATTCATATCACCACAGGGGTATTAAAAACAACAGGGCATACGTTTAAGGGAGAGGGAGAAGGTTTAAATGGAAATTGGCTTAATGCCTCTTGTAGTTTAGTTTAGAGATGCAGCATAAAAACAGGCCCTTTGGCCCACAAGCCCACACCGACCATCGATCATCCGTTCACACTAGTTCTACGTTATCCCACTTTCTTATCCTTACACATTTGGGGCAATTTACAGAGGCCAATTAATCTATCAACCTACACATCTTTGGGATGTGGGTGGAAACTGGGGCACCCAGAGCAAACCCACGCAGTGATAGGAAGGATGTGCCTACAGACAGCAGTCAGGGACTGTGCGGCATCAGAAACCCAGGCTTGATTCTGACCCCTTGGTGGGTGGAAACAGCTGCAGAGACAACAAGACCATTCCCTCTTCTCCCCGCTCCTGCCCAGCAGAAGGTACAGAAGCTTGAAAGCACACACCAGCAGAGCCAGGAACAGCCTCCTCACCTCTATTATCAAACTTCTTAACGGTGCCTCCATAAGCCTGATTCACCTCTACCCCATTGCGGACATTGGACCTTTTATCTGGAACTAATGCGCTATAATGCTGCAAACTACGTACATTCTGCACTCTGTATCTTCAAGTCATGTCAAGTTTATTCGTCACATACACATACGGGATGTGCAGTGAAATGAAAAGTGGCAATGCTCGCGGACTTTGTGCAAAAAACAAACAACCAACAAACTACAAACAGAATGGAACAGAATCACATGTTCTTTTACATATTAAATACTGTGGGCAGTATTGTGGTACAGTAAAGTTAGTCCCTGGTGAGATAGGAGTTTACAGTCCTAATGGCCTCTGGGAAGAAACTCCTTCTCATCCTCTCCGTTCTCACTGCATGGCGACGGAGGCGTTTGCCTGACCGTAGCAGCTGGAACAGTCCGTTGCAGGGGTGGAAGGAGTCTCCCATTATCTTGTTGGCTCTGGAGTTGCACCTCCTGATGTATAGTTCCTGCAGAGGGGCGAGTGAAGTTCCCATAGTGCGTTCGGCTGAACGCACTACTCTCTGCAGAGCCTTGCTGTCCTGGGCACAGCAATTCCCAAACCAAATTGTAATATTTCCGGACAAGATGCTTTCCACAGCCGCTGAGTAGAAGCACTGGAGGATCCTCGGAGACACTCTGAATTTCCTTAATTGCCTGAGGTGGTGAAGGCGGTGCCTTGCCTTACTCACGAGTGCTGCAGCGTGTGATGTCCATGTCAGATCCTCAGAGATGTGGACTCCCAGGTATTTTAAACAGCTCACCCTATCCACAGTAACCCTAATTATCCTCAATGGTGTGTACGTCCTCGGATGATGTGCCCTCCTAAAGTCCACGATCAGCTCCTTAGTTTTTTTGATGTTCAAGAGGAGGCTGTTATCCTGACACCAGAGTGCCAGATCAGCCACCTCCTCCTGGTAGGCCTTCTCATCGTTGTCTGAGATCAGGCCCACCACCACAGTGTCATCAGTAAACTTGATAATCGAGTTGGAGCTGAACCTAGCCGCACAGTCATGTGTGTACAGGGAGTACAATAGGGGGCTGAGGACGCAACCCTAGGGGGATCCTGTGCTCGGGGTGAGGAACTTTGATGTATTCCCTCCCATCTTGACTACCTGGGGCCTGGCGGTGAGAAAGTCCAGGGCGCAGGCACACAGGGGGAGTTGAGCCCTAATTCCAGTAGCTTCTCGGCCAGTCTGGTGGGGACTATCGTGTTGAAGGCTGAACTGAAGTTTATGAACAGCCCCCCTTCTGGCTGTCAAGATGAGAGAGAGCCGTGTGCAAAACCTGGGAGACCGGATCGTCCGTGGATCTGTTCGGACGGTATGCAAATTGTAACGGGTCCATGATGCGAGGGAGGAAGGCGTAGATGTGTTTCTTCACCAGCCTCTTCCCCTTTGCTCTATCTTTAGACTTTACACATACAGAATCGGCCCACCGATTTCGCGCCGACCAGCGATCACACTGTACACTAGCACTCCCTACAGACAGCACCCATAGTCAGGATTGAACCCGGGTCTCTGGTGCTGTGAGGCATTAACTCTACCGCTGCGCCACTGACCCACCCTTGTTTGCATCTATTGTTCTTAAGTTTGAACTGATTGTATGTATGCATAGTGGATGTGTTTGGATAGCATGTAAAACACACTTTTTCACTGTATCTCGGTGCACGTGACAATAACAAATCTAAACGTCTCTGACATCCAGGAAAGACAGAGAGCCCAGATGAATATGAAGACAGCAAAGAACAGACATTGGGATACATCACAGTGATATTTGTAACCTTAACATTTATTTAAAGTGCTCAAACATCTCCGGTGCCCTCCATAATGTTTGAGACAAAGACCCATCATTTATTTATTTGCCTCTGTACGCCACAATTTGAGATTTGCAATAGAAAAAAAATCACATGTCGTTAAAGTGCACATTGTCAGATTTTATTTAAGGGTATTTTTACACATTTTGGTTTCACCAGGTAGAAGTTACAGCTGTGTTTATACAGAGGCCCCCCCCCCCCCCCCCCCCTCATCATTTCAGGGCACCGTAATGTTTGGGACCGATGGCTTCACAGCTGTGTCACTTCCTGTCTGTAGGCAGATTCCTCCCTATCCTGGATCAGTCCAATCAGTGCTGTGTCAACCGCAAACTTGAGAAGCTTCACAGAGGAGTCTGTGGAGGTGCAGACATTGGCGTAGAGAGACTAAAGGGGAGGGGAGAGTAGGCAGCCTATGCTGGGGGTCTGCGGGTCCAAGATGTGCTTTCCCAGCCTCACATGCTGCTTCATGTCTGTCAGGAAGTTGGTGATCCACCAACAGAGGGGTTCAGGCAAAGTCAACTGGGAGAGTTTGGAGTGTAGTAGCTCTGGCACAATGGTGTTGAATGCAGAGCTAAAATACACAAACAAAATCCTTGGGTAGGTCCCCTGGCAGTCTAGGTACTGAAAGGTGAAGTGCAGGCCTTGGTTGACTGCATCATCCACTGATCTATTGGCCCAATATGCAAACCGCAGATTGACCAGCAGGGGGTTTGTGATATTTTTCAGTTGGGCCAGCACACCTTTCAAGGGTCTTCATGACTACAGAGGTCAGTGCGACAGGTCTGTAGTCATTAAGACCAGTAATCCTTGTCTTTTTAGGTACAGGGACAATAGTGAGAGACTTTGAAGCAGACAGGGACAGGGACTGGATGAAAATATCTGTGCAGACCAGTGCCAGTTGTTCAGCACAGAGCTTGAGGGTAGAGGGGGAAACAGTGTCCGGTCCAGCTTTTCTGTCTTCTGAATAGCCTCTCCTCCTCCTCAATTTATATTGTTGGTGATGGAAATGTGGCCAGACTGACGTTGGGCAGCAAGTGGGTAATGGACAAGGGCTCAGTCTTTGCAGACTGGAGTCAGGTTGTAAGTTGGTGTGAAGTGGTGATTGGGGAGGAGTGAGTGGGGAAGGGTCCAGTCTTTGCAGTGAGTAGGTGTGAAGTGGTCATTGGGGAGGGGGTATCAGGTTTAAATTTCTGTTTAACGTATCTGTAGAACTCGTTCAGGTCGCTGGTCCTCTTGTAGCTGGTGATTTCTTGCAAGCGCTTCCAAACTGAAGATGAGTCATTACCTGAGAAGTTGCTCCTCAACTTCTCAGAGTACATAGAAAAGTAGAAAATAGATGCAGGAATAGGCCATTCGGCCTTTCGATCCTGCACCGCCATTCAATATGATCATGGCTGATCATCCAACTCAGTATCCTGTACCTGCCTTCTCTACATACCCCCTGATCCCTTTAGCCACAAGGGCCACATCTAACTTAAATATAGCCAATGGACTGGCCTCAACTACCTTCTGTGATCAGAATTCCACAGATTCACCACTCTCGGTGTGAAAAATGTTTTTCTCATCTCGGTCCTAAAAGATTTCCCTCTTATCCTTAAACTGTGACCCCTTGTTCTGGACTTCCCCAACATTGGGAACAATCTTCCCGCATCTAGCCTGTCCAACCCCTTAAGAATTTTGTAAGTTTCTATAAGATCCCCCCTCAATCTTCTAAATTCTAATGAGTACAAGCCGAGTCTATCCAGTCTTTCTTCATATGAAAGTCCTGACATCCCAGGAATCAGTCTGGTGAACCTTCTCTGTACTTCCTCTGTGGCTAGAATGTCTTTCCTCAGATTAGGAGACCAAAACTGTACACAATACTCCAGGTGTGTTCTCACCAAGATCCTGTACAACTGCAGTAGTACCTCCCTGCTCCTATACTCAAATCCTTTTGCTATGAATGCTAACATACCATTCGCTTTCTTCACCGCCTGCTGCACCTGCATGCCTACTTTCAATGACTGGTGTACCATGACACCCAACTCTGTACTTTGGAAGCTCCCGGCTCAGGTTAGTCTTGTTAAAGTACCTTTCCTTGGCAGCTCTGATTCCTCTTCTCAGCTTGTACTTGGCCTGACTGTAGAGGTCTGCATCCCCGCTCCTATAGGCCTCATCTTTAGACTGGCGGAGCTGTCCAAGTTCTGCTGTAAACCAGGGCTTGTCATTGTTGAACCAGATCCGGGTCCTGGTGGGAATGCAACTGTCCTCACAAAAGCTGACATATGATGTCACAGTGTCTGTATAGTTGTCGAGGCTTGTGGTTGCTTCCCCGAACACATTCCAATCAGTGCAGTCAAAGCAGGACTGTAGGTTTTCAATGCCCTTGATTGTCCACCTTTTCATTGTTCTGACCACAGGCTTAGCAGATTTTAGTTTCTGCCTGTAGGTCGGAATGAGGTGAACTAAACAATGATCAGAGAGACCTAGAGCCGCCCGGAGAACCGAGCGA
Source organism: Okamejei kenojei (assembly GCA_035221665.1). Lineage (NCBI taxonomy): Eukaryota > Metazoa > Chordata > Chondrichthyes > Rajiformes > Rajidae > Okamejei > Okamejei kenojei. Next base: position 42,944,101 of record CM069145.1, on the reverse strand, counting down.
TTTGCATTCTTGATTGAAGGATAACAGTGATCGAGTGTTCTCTCCCCTCTGGTAGGGTAGGTAACATGAAATCTGTACTTTGGAAGCTCTCGGCTCAGGTTAGCCTTGTTAAAGTCCCCCAAAACAATGACCATGGAGTCGATGAAGTCACTCTCTAGCCTCACTACCTGGTCAGCGAGTTGCGTTTGTGCCGCACGTACGCGTGCTCGGGCGGGGATGTAAACTCCAGCGAAAATAAAAGATGTCAATTCCCTCGGAGAATAAAAGAGTTTGCAGTTTATAAAGAAAGATTCTAGACTGGGAGAACAGAAGTTTGACATTACCGTGATGTTGCTGCACCAGTCCTGGTTAGCATAGAAGCATATTCCACCGCCTCTTGATGTGGTTGAAAGCCAGCCAGTTGCAGCGCATTGTCCGGGGTTGACTTACACAGCGAGGTCTCAGTGAAGCACTGGGCAGCGGCTTGAGAGAAGTCCTTGTTTGTCTGGCGCAGGAGTTGCAGTTCGTCCACTTTGTTGAGAGAACGTAGATTTGCAAGGAATATACTCGGGAACGATGTGTGTAATCCTCGACGCCGGAGTCAGGGTAGTGCTGCAGAGCGCTTCCCACGGATCCTCCTCTGTCTTAAGAGCTTGAACACAGCCATTGCCCCGCCGACAAGTATGTCCAAATAATCCAGCGGGTGAGAGAAATCCGGAACGATGTTTGGAGGTAACGTATGTCTGATGTTAATGAGTACCTCTCTCATGAAAGTGATCCTTGTGGGATTTTCACAGACGACACAAACGAACAAACACATACAAAACAGCAAGGAACAGTACACAGTGGCAGCCATCGTCAGCGCCAGCTGGACTGTCAATCAAGAAGCCATTATGAGACTGAGAAAAAAGAATTAAATTGTTATGCGAGACATCAGCCAAACCTTAGGCTTACCAAAATCAACTGTTTGGACAGAAGGACCTGCCCAAGATCCAAAGCAGACCACCTCATCTGTGAAACACAGTGGTGGTGGTGTTATGGCCTGGGCATGTATGGCTGCTGAAGGTACTGGCTCACTTATCTTCATTGATGATCATAGAATCATAGAAAATAGGTGCAGGAGTAGGCCATTCGGCCCTTCGAGCCTGCACCGCCATTCAATATGATCATGGCTGATCATCCAACTCAGTATCCCGTACCTGCCTTCTCTCCATACCCCCGATTCCTTTAGCCACTAGGGCCACATCTAAATATAGCCAATGAACTGGCCTCAACTACCTTCTGTGGCAGAGAATTCCACACACTCACCACTCTCTGTGTGAAAAATGATCTTCTCATCTCGGTCCTAAAAGACTTCCCCCTTATCCTTAAACTGTGACCCCTTGTTCTGGAGTTCCCCAAAATCGGGAACAATCTTCCTGCATCTAGCCTGTCCGACCCCTTAAGAATTTTGTAAGTCTCTGTAAGATCCCCCCTCAATCTCCTAAATTCCAGCGAGTACAAGCTGAGTCTATCCAGTCTTTCTTCATATGGAATTCCTGCCATCCCAGGAATCAGTCTGGTGAACCTTCTGTGTACTCCCTCTACGGCAAGAATGTCTTTCCTCAGATTAGGAGACCAAAACTGTACGCAATACTCCAGGTGTGGCCTCACCAAGACCCTGTACAACTGCAGTAGAACCTCCCTGCTCTTGTACTCAAATCCTTTTGCTATGAATGCCAACATACCATTCGCTTTCTTCACAGCCTGCTGCACCTGCATGCCTACTTTCAATGACTGGTGTACCATGACACCCAGGTCTCGTTGCATCTCCCCTTTTCCTAATCGGCCACCGTTCAGATAATAGTCTCCTGTTTTTGCCGCCAAAGTGGATATCCTCACATTTATCCACATTATACTGCATCTGCCATGCGTTTGCCCACTCGCCCAACCTATCCAAGTCACCTTGCAGCCTCCTAGCATTCTCCTCACAGCTAACACTGCCCTCCAGCTTCGTGTCATCCGCAAACATGGAGATGTTGCATTAAATTCCCTCATCCAGATCATTAATATATATTGTAAATAGCTAGGGTCCCAGCACTGAGCCTTGCAGTACCCCACTAGGCACTGCCTGCCATTCTGAAAATGACCCGTTTACTCCTACTCTTTGCTTCCTGTCTGCCTGCCAGTTCTCTATCCACATCAACACTGAACCCCCAATACCGTATGCTTTAAGTTTGAATGCTAATCTCTTATGTGGGACCTTGTCGAAAGCCTTCTGAAAGTCCAGATATAACACATACACTGGTTCTCCCTTATCCACTCTACTAGTTACATCCTCGAAAAATTCTATAAGATTCGTCAGACATGATTTACCTTTCATAAATCCATGCTGACTTTGTCCAATGATTTAACCACTTTCCAAATGTGCTGCTATCCCATCTTTAATAACTGACTCTAGCATTTTCTCCACTACCGATGTTAGACTAACTGGTTTGTAATTCCCCGTTTTCTCTCTCCCTCCCTTTTTAAAAAGTGGGGTTACATTAGCTACTCTCCAATCCTCAGGAACTACTCCAGAATCTAAAGAGTTTTGAAAAATTATCACTAATGCATCCACTATTTCTGGGGCTACTTCCTTAAGTACTCTGGGATGCAGCCTCTCTGGCCCTGGGGATTTATCGGGCGTTAATCCATTCAATTTACCTAACACCACTTCCCGGCTAACCTGGATTTCACTCAGTTCCTCCATCTCATTTGTCCCTGGTCCCCTTCTATTTCCGGCAGATTATTTATGTCTTCCTTAGTGAAGACAGAACCAAAGTAGTTATTCAATTAGTCTGCCATGTCCTTGTTCCCCATGATCAATTCACCAGTTTCTGACTGCAAGAGACATACATTTGTTTTAACTAACCCTTTTCTCTTCACATATCTATAAAAACTTTTGCAGTCCGTTTTTATGTTCCCTGCCAGTTTTCTTTCATAATCTATTTTCCCTTTCCTAATTAAACACTTTGTCCTCCTCTGCTGGACTGAATTTCTCCCAGTCCCCTGGTAGGCTGCTTTTTCTGGCTAATTTGTATGCTTCATCTTTAGTTTTGATACTATCCCTGATTTCCCTTGTTATCCACGGATGCACTACCTTCCCTGATTTATTCTTTTGCCAAACTGGGATGAACAATTGTTGTAGTTCATCCATGTAGTTTTTAAATGCCTTCCATTGCATATCCACCGTCAACCCTTTAAGAATCACTTGCCAGTCTATCTTGGCCAATTCACGTCTCATACCCTCAAAGTTACCTTTCTTTAAGTTCAGAACCCTTGTTTCTGAATTAACAATGTCACTCTCCATCCTAATGGAGAACTCAACCATATTATGGTCACTCTTGCCCAAGGGGCCACGCACAACAGGACTGCTAACTAACCCTTCCTCATTATTCAGTGCCCAGTCTAGAATAGCCTGCTCTCTCGTTGGTTCCTCTACATGTTGGTTTTGAAAACTATCCTGCATACATTCCAAGAAATCCTCTTCCTCTGCACCCCTCCCAATTTGATTCACCCAATCTATATGTAGATTGAAGTCACCCATTATAAGGTTTACCTTTGTTGCACGCATTTCTAATTTCATGTTTGATGCCATCCCCAACTCCACTACTACTGTTAGGCAGCCTGTACACAACTCCCACTAGCGTTTTCTGCCCCTTAGTGTTTCGCAGCTCTACCCATATTGATTCCACATCCTCCAGATACAACTGCTGATGGTAGTAGCATAATGAATTCTGAAGTGTATAGATACATCCTATCTGCTCAAGTTCAAACAAATGCCTCAAATCTCATTGGCCGGTGGTTGATTCTACAGCAAGACAATGATCGCAACCATACTGCTAAAACAACAAAGGAGTTTATCAAAGCTAAAAAAATGGTTAATTCTTGAGTGGCCAAGTCAATCAGCCGATCTGAACCCAATTGAGCATGCCTTTTATATGCTGAAGAGAAAACTGAAGGAGACTAGCCCCCCCCAGAACAAGCACAAGCTAAAGACGGCAGCAATACAGGCCTGGCAGAGCATCACCAGAGAAGACACCCAGCAACTGGTGATGTCCATGAATCGCAGACTTCAAGCAGTCATTGTATGCAAAGGATATGCAACAAACTACTAAACATGACTACTTTCATTTACCTGACATTGCTGTGTCCCAAATATTATGGTGCCCTGAAATGGGTGGGGGGGGGGGGGGGGGGGGGGGGGGGGGGGGGGGGGGGGGAGGGTTGTGTATAAACACTGCTGTAATTTCTACATGGTGAAATGAAAATGTATAAAAATGGCCTTTATTAAAATCTGACAATGTGCACTTTAACCACATGTGATTTTTTCTATTACAAATCTCAAATTGTGGAGTACAGAGGCAAATAAATAAATGGTGGGTCTTAGTCCCAAACATCATGAGGGCACTGTATCTATTCAATAATAATAAAATTTCAAGACAGGCTCACGAATATGTGTTTTAGAAATCTCATTCCTGTGCAATGCAATATTCTGAGGACCTTGGTGTGTAAAATTGGATCACATACCATTCTTTCTTTCGACAATGATGAAAATTGGTTTAATCCAGAATAAATCGTGTTGTGACCATTTCCCCGGCCAGCTCACACCAGTCGGGTGATTCGACTGGCCACTTCCTGTTGAGTTCTGCCTTTGAATCCAACGGGATTATGTCATTCCAAATGCCAAACCTCTTTTGCAGCTTTGCAGGGGAATTAGGACAACATTCGGCCAGACACAAAGTGCTGGAGGGACTCAGCGTGTCAGGCAGCATCTGTAGAGGGAGTGGACAGATGATGTTTTGGGCCGGGACCCTTCCTCAGATCCTCTTCTGGAACAGAGAGTCACCACGTTCCGGCACTATTTTGCAACTTCCCAGTTTCCGAAAAGTCCAATCTTGGTCCAAGGAGATCAGCAGTTTCTTTTTTTCTCACTTTGAGGCCCGGTGTCCAGGTGGCACTGGATGGGTGAAGTAGGGGTCGGACTGGCCCAGCGCGATGCAGTCGGCTCCTTCCACCGCCACTCTGTGCAGTTGCTGCAGGCTGTGCTCCATCCGCTCCATCCAATGTTTTGCAAACTTGCAACAAAACCTCCCAACTTTTACAACTTACACCCTGACCTATGAAGGTCATAGAGATTAGGAGAACGGAAGGTGCAACAGGACCTGGGTGTGCTTGTACTGAAAGTAAGCATGCAGGAACAGCAGGCAGTGAAGAAAGCCAATGGCATGTTGGCCCTCATTGCGAGAGGATTTGAGTTTAGGAGCAAGGAGGTCCTACTGCAGTTGTGAGACCGCACCTGGAATATTGTGTGCAAATTTGGTCTCCTAATTTGAGGAAGGACATTATCGCTGTTGAGGGAGTGCAGCGTAGGTTCACCAGGTTTATTCACAAGATGGCGGGACTGACATATGATGAAAGAATGGGTCGACTGGGCTTTTATTCACTGGAATTTAGGATGAGCGAGGATCTTATAGAAACATAAAATTCTTAGAGGATTGGACATGGTAGATGCAGGAAAAATGTTCCCGATGTTCAGGGAGTCCAGAACCAGGGGTCACAGTTTAAGAATAAGGGGTAGGCCATTTAGGACTGTGATGAGGAAAAACATCTTCACCCAGTGTGCTGTGAATCTGTTGAATTCTGCCACAGAAGGCAGTGGAGGCCAATTCACTGGATGTTTTCAAGAAAGTTGACTTACCTCCAAGGGCTAAGGGAATCAAGGAACATGGGGAAAAAGCCGGAACGGGGTACTGATTTTGGATGATCAGCCATGATCATATTGAATGGCGGTGCTGACTTGAAGGGCCGAATGGCCTATTCCTGCACTTATTTTCAGTTTCTATGTTTAGAGAGGGTGATGGTTACCTGGAACATGCTGCCAGGGGTGGCGTTGGAGGCATACAATAGTGGCGTTTAAGAGACTTTTGGATATGCATGTGAATATGCAGGGAATGGAAGGATATAGATCTCATGCAGGCAGAGGAGATTAGTTTATCTCGGCATCATGGTCCACACTTATAGTGTGGGCTAAAGGGCCTGTTTCTCTGCTGTACTGTTTTGTCCTAAGACACTAAGGTCAAGTTATGACCTTCCCAAGATGGCACCATGCCCTCACTCTGCCATCACATCCACCAGCTGCAACAGAAGTTGTTGGCCAAGCATACCACATAACTCCTTTAATACCCTATCTACGCTGTGGGGTGATTTGGACTTGAATACCAAGCTGTCTCTGTTCATCAGCATTCCTTAATGTCCTTCTATTACTGTTAGTCCTACCTCTATTTGACTCCCAAAATGACACACCTTGAGCTTGTCGGGATTAAATTCCACCTGCCAACACTCCGCCAATCTCAGGGCCACGCGGTTACTTCAATGGGGGCAAACATTTCATTTATCTTTCTCGCGCACAGCGTAACTAATACAGGAAAACGTGGCAACCCTTCTCGGTACCTTCCTGCTTCATCTGCTCAAACCACCATGAAATCCTCCAAACAGCAACTCAATCACTGCTCCTGCACCACTGTGCCGTCCTTAAGCACATCGAGTCATTTTTTGAGGGTGACATTATTAGCCTGTCAAATATAAACACTTCATGCTCCCATAGAATACTCCTGCATGTGATAATAAGCATTCCCAAGCCCAGCAGCATTGACCAGGTATAAAAACATCCAAATTAGTAATGGGAACTGGGGAAGGGTGAATGGCTAGCGTGTTATCCTGCACCATTCTGTCTGCCCACTCACCTGCTCCACACCCAGCCTGCTATTGACCTCCCCGCTCCAGTTCCACTCTCATTGTCCCCACTGGCCTGACCATAGGGCAGGTCACGCCGACAGCCAGCATTTGTTTTCCTGACCTTGCCCAACAAACTTTAAAAACTCAAATTTAAAAACGCACATTTGCAACAGCTCCACACCGAGCAGAGGTTGAGCTTGGCGGGGGAGCGGTCCGGGCGAACTCGCTGCGCCGAGCTCCAGCGATGGGTCGGGCAGTGGGATTGCGATGGGTTGTGGGCAATGAGACTGAGGCCGGGAGGAGGCCGAGTCGCGCAGTGCTGATCCTTCAGCTCGCCTGCACCACCCAGCCAACTGGGGAGCCGCGTAGAGCACACACAGGTCCTGCAAATTGTACCGGCATCTAACCCTGATGAACCTGCATCAGTGCCAGAGGTCTCTGGTGCTGAGCTGCTTTGGACTCCAACCTATCTGGGACGGCACCTCCAGCCGCCTGTGGGGGATGCTTGGTCGGCAGCGAGCCTTTGCCGGAGTGACCGCCTGCAGGCCGAGATTGCGTTGATCCACTGCTGGAGGCCATCTTGTCACGCTGACCCATAACCTGTGTGAGCACCGAGCACTGGGCTTCGATGAAACTCTGGAACCCTTCCGCCATGGTCTCCTGCAGACGTTCTCCCAGCGAGACGAAGCCCACCTTGATGGCTTCTTGGAGCTTGGAGCCTAAAGCCTCAATGGCAGAGGTGTGAGCATTCACGAGTGAGGTGCTGGCCGTTTCCAAGGCCTGTGTTAGGGAGGTTTCCACCGCAGAGGCCACTGGCATTGACAACTGCACGATGGCAGACTGCAGAGCACTCAGCCGCTGGTCCAACATGACCATGCCATCTTCCACGGTGGTGTGAATGGAGGCCAACCTCTGCTCGACACTGAACTCGTGCTCCAATAGCCTGCGCTTGAAGGCAGGCCCACTCAGATCAGTGTCTTCATCTGCCTCCATCGGTGAGCCCAGTACAGTGGGTCTCCAGTCTTCAAATGAAGAAGACCTCTCATTCTCCTCCACTAGGATCGGTCCTGCTCCTTCCTCACCAAGATCCAGTGACTCACCCAGTGCCTCCTCATCCTCAGCACTACCATCTCCTGCGGTGGGCGTGCCTGTACTGGTGCCTGCTTCAGGGTGGGCTGGGGATATTTGGAACTCGGGCGTGCAGCGTCGATTTGCAGCAATGGTGGACGATCCACTCGTTTCCCCCTGGTCTGCGGAGAGATGGAGAAGGCAAGGCGTGAATGCGGAGGTCCACGCCCTTTCCGCTTCAGTATAACCAGTAGATGAACCTATGCAATGCCAATGCGCTCAATGGACTCAAGGACATAAAGTGTTGGAGTAACTCAGCGAGTCAGGCAGCATCCTGGAGGACACGGATAGGTGACGTTTTGGGTTGAGACGCTTCTTCAGTCTGAGGAAAGATCTCGACCCAAAAGTCAGTTGTCCATGTTCTCCAGAGATACCGCCTGATCCGCTGAGTTACTCCAGTACTTCGTGTCGTTTTGTGTATTAACCAGCACCTGCAGTTCTTTGTGTCTAAGGTGAGTGGCCTCATTCTTGTCACACCACAAGTGGCCACACATACTCACCGCTCAGTCGGGATGTTACTGCAAGGTCTCCTGGGTCAAAGCCCTCGAAGGTTTCCTTTCCAAAGAGAGCAAGCATGTCATTCTCAAACTCGGTCAGGGTTTTGACAACCGGCCGGCCGCCCCCTGGTAGTTGGCGTGACCTTCTATTATAGGCCAGTTTCTCCTTTGAAGGTAAAAGAGTGCAGATTAGAATAGAATGGTCTGAAGAAGGGTCTCAACCTGAAACGTCACCCATTCCTTCTCTCCAGAGATGCTGCCTATCCCGCTGAGTTACTCCAGCTTATTGTGTATATCTTCGGTTTAAACCAGCATCTGTGCAGTTCCTTCCTACACATAGAATGATTTTTGATTGATTGAATTGATTGAATGTTGCAGCATAGTAATGCTCCCTTCGGCTCGCCGACCATCGATTGGGAGAGGGCATGAGAATGGGGTTGAGAATAGGGAAAAATAGATTAACCATAATTGAATGGTGGAGTAGACTCGATGGGCAGAATGGCCTAATTCTGCTCCTGTCTTAAGGTCTTAATGTAGACATTGGAGTTCGCATCATTGCTCCTTTGTCAGCACTTATGACAATTAAATATCCTTGACTCTCAATACACTGCAATGCTGGGAACCACATTCTGCACTCTGATATCTTTACTCTTCAAAGTACCTATTATACTCGAGTTTGGTTTGATTGTATCCATGTAGAGTATTGCCTGATTTGACTGGATAGCATGCGAAACAAAGCTGTTCACTGTAGCATGGTACAAATGACAATAATAAACCTAAACCCGAATGATAAGCTGTACTATGGAAAGTTCAGTTAATTGACTCCCAGTTGAGGTTTGTTTTATTTAACTACATGGCACGTAATCACATTGTTTCACTGTACCTCTGTACACGAGACAATAATAAACCTGAGCCTAAAGCCACCCACACCCTTGCCCCACATCACTATGTTCCCACCACACCCAATCCCCTCTTGTACCACCCACGCCTCACCTCGCTCCACCCCCTCGCTCCACTTCCCTCTCGCCCTACCTCATCACCCCACCACTCTCTTCACCTGCCCTCACTCTACTCTACCTCTCTGCATCCTTGCCTCTCACTCACTCACCTCAGCTTTGCCCCCCAATCTCACCCTCTCATCCCTCTCTTACCCCCGCCTCGCCCTCCCCTCCTCCACCTTGCTCTCCCTTACAACATCCTCATCCCACCCTGCAATCCCTCTCCTACTCCCACCCTACAATCCTCCTCCCACCTTACAATCCCTCTCCTCCTCCAACCCCCTGCCTCACCCTCGCCCCTTCCTCAACCCCAACCTCATCCTTGACCCTCCCTCACCACATCGGCCCTCCACACCACCCTGCCCCCGCCCACCTCCACTCTCGCTCCTCCCCACATCCCCTCCCACCCTTACACCACACTACCCCCCCCCCACCACACTACCCCCCCCTCCACCACCACACTACCCCCCTCCCCCCACCACACTACCTCCCCACCACCACACATTACCCCCCCCCCCCACCACACTACCCCCCCACCTCACTCTGCCCCTCCCCACCCACCACACTACCCCCTCCCCACCACACTACCCTCCACCACCACACTTACCCATGTCCCCACCACATACCCCCCCCCACCACACACACCCCTACCCCCCACCCACACTACCCTCCCTCCACCACCACTCCACCCACACCCTCCCTCCCTCCATCACCACACTACCCCTCCCTCCACCACACTACACACACATCCTCCCCCACCACACTACCCCCTCCTCTCCCTCCCTACCACACTACCCCCCCCCTCCTCCCAGTCCACCACACTACCCCTCCCCACCACACTACCCCTCCCCGCCCCCCCCCACCACACTACCCCCCTCCCTCCACCACCACACCACCACACTACCCCCTGCACCACCACCACGCCCCCCCTCCACCACCACACTACCCCCCCTCCCTCCACCACCACCACACACCCCCCCCCCCTCCACCACCCTACCCTCCCTCCCTCCACCTCCACCACCACACTACCTCCCTCCCCCCCACCACCACGCTACCCCCCCCTCACCACCACACTACCCCCCCTCCCTCCACCACCACACTACCCCCCCTCCATCCTACCCTCCCTCCCCCTCCCCCTCCACTACATACCACCACCCACCCCTCCACCCACCACACTACCCCCTCCCTCCACCACCACCACTACCCTCCCTCTCCCCACCCCTCCACCACACTACCCCCCTCCCCACCACCACACTACCCTCCCCCCCCCCACCACACTACTACCCCCTCCCTCCACCACACCACTACCACCACACCGCTACCCCCCCCCTCCCTCCACCACCACACTACCACCCCCCCTCCACCACCACCACCCTACTACCCCCCCTCCACCACCACCTACCCCCTACTACCCCCCCCCCCTCCACCACCACTACCTCCCTCCCTCCACCACCACCACACTACCCCCCCCCCTCCCCCACCACCCACCCACACCCCCCCACCACCACCTACCCTCCCCCCTCCACCCACCACCACACTACCCTCCCCCTCCCCCCACCACCACCACCATACCCCCCCCCCCCCTCCACCACCACACTACCCCCCGCCCCCACCCCCCCTCCCCCACCACACCACCCCCTCCCCCCTCCACCACCACACTACCCCCTCCCTCCACCACCACACTAAACCCCCCCTCCACCCCCTACCTCCCTCCCCCCTCCACCACCCCCCCTCCACACTACCCCCTCCCATCTCCATCCTCTCTCCTCCCACAACACCCCCCCCCCCCCGACTCGCCGTGAGCCCTCGCCCACCCCCACCCTCTCACACAGCCCCTGGCCACCTTGGTGCTCTTCTTCAGGTCGTGCACCTTCTTGCGCACCTCCTCCCAGGAGCGCCGGGTGCCCGACACGGCGTTGACCCGCTCCATGACGAAGATCCAGGCCCGGCGGCGGCTCTGCAGACTGGGCGGCCGCCCGCCCTGCCCGAAGATGTCCCGCCGCCGCTCCATCACCGAGTCGACGAGCACCCGCAGGTCGCGCTGCTTGAAGCGGGCCTTGCGGATCCGCCGCTCGGGCAGCCTGCGCAGGCCCCCGCCCCACACCGGCTCCCGCATCTCCTGTCCCCGTCGCCAAGGGCAACCAGGGCAGGCGGGCGCAACTACATCTCATTCACCGTCTCCCGCCGCTGGCAAGACCGGTGTCGGCGACGCTGCCGCGCGAACTACAACTCCCAGCGGCCCCTGCCCGCGGCCCCCGCGCGCCGCCTGCCGGGACCTGTGGTCCGACCCACGCCATTGGCCGATGGCGGCGCGAACTACAATTCCCAGGAGGCCGTTGCGCGCCTCGGCCCGGGCCCAGGGCCCAGGCTGCGGGTGTGTACAGGGCCCGGGCCCAGGCTGCGGGTGTGTACAGGGCCCGGGGCCCAGGCTGCGGGTGTGTACAGGGCCCGGGGCCCAGGCCCAGGCTGCGGGTGTGTACAGGGCCCGGGTCCGGGCTGCGGGTGTGTGTGTACAGGGCCCAGGCTGCGGGTGTGTACAGGGCCCGGGCCCGGGCTGCGGGTGTGTACAGGGCCCGGGGCCCAGGCTGCGGGTGTGTACAGGGCCCGGGCCCAGGCTGCGGGTGTGTGTGTACAGGCCCAGGCTGCGGGTGTGTACAGGGCCCGGGCCCGGGCTGCGGGTGTGTACAGGGCCCGGGGCCCAGGCTGCGGGTGTGTACAGGGCCCGGGGCCCAGGCTGCGGGTGTGTACAGGGCCCGGGGCCCCGACACTGCAGGTGTCTACAGGGCCCAGGCCCAGGCTGCGGGCTGATGCACACACGCTGGTGGGCGAGGGATGGGAAGGGGGGGGGGGGGGGGGGTGATGAGGTGAGGGGGCAGTGAGGAGGTTGGGATGCGAGGGTGAAGGGGAGGTGGGGGAAGGGATGGTGAAATGTGGAGGGGGGCAGAGTCACAGGAGGTTGTGAGGTGTGGAGGGAGGTTGGGGTAGGAGGGCGACGGCCGGGGAGAGGAAGTTGGCAAGAGGGTGGGGTAGGTGGAGAGCAGATATGAAGCAGGGGAAGGTGAAATGAGGGGAGAGGGGCTAGTCTGGGAAGAGGCTGTTTCTGAATCTGGTGGTACGTGCTTTCAAGTTTTTTAATCTGCTGCCTGAAAGCTTGTGAGGCATTATATATAAGGCCTTGTAGGAGCTTAGAGTGGAGTGGTGTGTCAGAATATTTTGGGTGTGTGTAGCAATTTTGAGTGAGGTGTCTCTTGGGCTCGGGGAAAGTGGGAATGCTCAAGGGGGCAGTGGAGCTGAGGAACTGTGCAGTGACTTGCTTTGGGACTGGTAATGATGGCACTGGGGAAATTCACGCCATCATTTAGCAATGCCACATGTCGAAAGCTAAACTGCATATCCCGAGGAAAGTAGATTATATTTTACAATTTAAGCCAGCACTGACATACGTGACATGGTGGTTAGTGTCCAGTTTGTCTGTTATATATTTTCATGTCATAGAATTACACAGCATAGAAACAGCCCCATCGGCCCAACTTGCCCATGTCGAACAAGATGCTCCATCTACGCTTGTCCCGTTTGCCTGCGTTTGGCCCATAACCCTCTAAATCTTTCCTATCCATGTTCCTGTCAGAATAGCTTTTCAATGTAGTTATAGTACCTGCCTCCTCTGATAGCTCGTTCCATATACCCACTACCCTCTGAGTGAATGTATGCAGCAAAAGTCTATAACAAGTGTAGTCTAAGGTGTTACCTTTCTACAACAATTTACGGCCCTGAACACTTGTTGACTCTTTCCCTTCACCCCAATATAATAAAATGCATTGCATTTCTGTAGAGCCTTCATGTGGTCGGTCCTCACAGTCAATGAAGTTACGGTTGGTGAGGACACACTGGAGTACTGTGTTCAGTTTTGGTTGCCCTACTCTACTGTAGGAAAGATAAGATGCCATTAAGCTGGAAAGAGTGCAGATAAGATTTACAAGGATTTTGCCAGGACTCAAAGGCCTGAGCCACAGGGAGAAGTTGAGCAGGCTGGGACTTTATTCCTTGGAGCGCAGGAGGCCGAAGGATAATCGGACCTGTTTAAAATCACGAGGGAAATAGATAGCGTGAATGCACGGTATCTTTCCCAGGGTCATGGATTCAAGAACTAGAGGGCATAGGTTGAAGATAAGAGGGGAAAGATTTATAAGGAACTTGGGGGACAACATTTTCACCCAGAGGGTGGTGGGTATATGGAAGGAGCTGCCAGATGAGGTTGTTGAGACAGGTACTGTAACTGCGTTTGAAAGACATTTGTACTGGTACATGAATAGGAAAGGTTTAGGGGGAAAGGGATCACATGCAGACAAATGGGTCTAACGGGGACACTGTGTATTTGATGACCTCCCTAAAGGATGTGGTCTTCATCAGCTTTCCAAGTCTGAAAGCTTAATTAATTGATTCATTGCAAAACAACATGTGATAGATAGACACAAAATGCTGGAGTAACTCAGCGGGACAGGTAGCATCTCTGGATAGAAGCAATGGGTGAAGTTTCAGGTCGAGATCCTTCTTCAGACTGAGAGTCAGGGGAGAGGGAGACAGCGAAATGTATGGCGGGCTGAGGTGTGAAAATGAGACATCAAAGGGGACCAAGGTCAAGAAAGATGTAGAATACATCGTTAACTAAGGGAAGATGACAAAGTATCATACAAAGATAAAAGATGCAAAGACTGTATGATACTTTATTCCTAGCATCCATCACACACATGACACTGCCTGTCTTACCGAGCTCTGGATGATGTGAAGATGGCACTAACAAAGGATGTTAAAGCAGTCAAACCATGTTGATGCGGTTTGCTGAAGGGGCATACAGTTTCTCAAAAAACTCCAGACAATTTGTTAAAGTCAAAAGCAGAGTTGAAAGACGGGAACTCGTTGGTGCATTGCGTTTGGATTTTCAGAAGGCATTCAATAAAATGCATCATTAAAGTCTAGTGCACAAGATGAGAGATGGTGTTGTGGGTGTGTGTTAACATGGATCGAACACTTGTGGGAATGGGTGTGGGAATCAATGGGTCTACTTCAGACTGGCAAAACAGAACAAAAGAATTACCACAACCATTAGTCCTTGGCCCTCAAGTATTGGTTTATTGTCACATTCGCCAAGATACCGTTAAAAACCTATTGCGTTGTCCAATTAAATCATACTAGACACGAATGCAATCAAGCCATACACAAGCATAGTGCAACGAGGAAAAAGAATTCAAAAATACCAGTTGCCAAATGTAAAGTAACATTCTCTGTAATATTACAATTATGAGGATATTTGGGCTTTGCAGCCAGATAAAGATAGGTTGACGGAGTGGGAAGAAACTTGACAAATGGAGTTCAACGTGGGAAAGTGTGAGGTCTTGCACTTCAGTGAGGCAGACTGTTCTGTAAATGGGGATGGACTGCAAATGATGAAATGTAGATGGAGGGTTTGTGTTCCTGAAACACTAAACGTTAGTGTGCAGGTGCAGCTGTAATTACAAAGATAGCTCGTTGGTCTTTGTTGCTGGGATTTGCCATTTAAAAACAGAGCCAACTTGCTGCAATTTGTGAGGCCCCACCTGCAATACTGCACACAGGTGTGGTCCCTTTACCTAAACATGTAACATTGGAGCCAATCCAAAGAAGATTCGCCAGGCGTGAGAGGTCTGTCTATCATGAATGACTAAAATAGTTACACCTGTTCTCTTTGGAGTTTTGAAAATTAAGGGTTGTTCGTACTGAAACAGGCATACATTGAGGAAATGGGCCCCTTGGCCAAACTCGTCCATACCTACATTGGAAATGTTCATAAATTGAGGAATTACTGTAAATCTAATTTTCCCTCTTGATTACATTTACCCAGTGAACATCTGAAAAAGACATTTGGATGTGTAAGTGGATAGTTTAGTTTAGAAAACTGCGTGGAAACAGGCCCTTCGGCTCACTGAGTCTGCGCCAACCAACGATCACCCATACACTTGTTCTATCCTACACTCTAGGGGCAATTTACAGATGCCAATTAACCTACAAACCTGCAGGTCTTTGGTATGTGGGAGGAAACCGGAGCACCCGGGGGGAAAACTCACACAGTCACAGGGTGAGCGTGCAAACTCTGTACAATCAGGATCAAACCCAGGTCTCTTGCGCTGCAAGGCAGCAACTCTATCGCTGCGTCACCGTGCGATCCTGTGCTGTGCCACTCTTACAGGTAAGAATCTCTTTACTACTATCCTCATTGTAAAGAGCAGACAAGGGAGTGCCAGAACTCGAGCGACTGAGTTATAGGGAGAGGTTGAGTAAGCTAGGACTTTATTCCTTGGATCACAGGAGGATGAGGGGTGATCTTATAGAGGTGTATAAAATCATGAGAGGAGTAGATCGGATATATGCACAGGGTGAATGGATAGGGTGAATGCACGGTCTTTTGCCCAGATTAGGGGAAACAAAAACCAAAGGACATAGGTTTAAGGTGAGGGGGGAACGATTTAAGAGGAATGAGAAGTAACTTTTTTGCGCAAAGGGTTGGTGGGTGTATGGAATGAGCTGCTGGTGGAGGTAGTTGAGGCAGGTATCAGAATATTTAAGATACACTTAGACAAGTTTATGGAGAGGATAGGTTTACAGTGATATGGGTCAAAAGCAAGCAGATGGGTCTAGCGTAGATGGGTCATCTTGGATGGCATGTTCAAATTGGGCCAATGGACCTGTTTCCGTGCTCTTGGACTCTTGGATAAAGGATTATCCAGCAGGGACTATTGGCAAGAGAGTGAAGCAACAATGGGAAAGTTTGTGTCAAAACTTTCCATTCAAACTGACATGGGAATTGATCAGCACACACAACTTTAAAAGCCAGGGCTGAAGTACATTTGCACTCCATGTTCCAATTACCTGCCTGTCTGGGTACCTTACTTCAAGGCTGCACATGGACCTGATTTCCCAAGTGCAAGGCGACCAGTAATATATTAAAAGCCTTGTATTTGTGAGAATGTAGCACTCGCATCCTGTACCACTCTCGCCTTCACACTTCACCAATCAAACCAAAATAAAATAAAACATCACAACATTGGAGATCCAAAAAGGTACAGAATATATAAACCAAAAGTAAGGAAACTGCCCAGAAATATTCCAACAGAAAACTAAGGAAATCCAAAATTAACCACCCGTAAATGAGCAGTGATAGCTGTAGCAATGTTGAACCTATTGGAAAGTCTGACAGTGAACATTCCTTTTTTAAGTATCTAAAAGTCTAATGTCCGAAAACAATGTTTTGAAATAGTATTTATAAAAAACAACTCGGTTAAATTTACCCAAAGAAATAATTATTTGTTACTTCTTGAAATACTCCTTCTCTTCCTATGAGCTGTGAGATTTTATGGCTTCCTTGGAATATATGCAGAGCTAAGTTTTCTCAAATCTCCACAGGTGTATGGTGGGGAGCATACTGACGGTTTGCATCACGATCTGGTTTGCTAACTCGCACGTTCAGGAACAAAGGAGGTTACAGAGAGTGGTAGACCTGCCCGGTCCATCACAGGTACTGAACTCCCCACTATCGCAGGGATCTACAGGAGGCGATGCCTCAAGAAGGCAGCCAGCATCATCAAAGACCCACACAACCCTGGCCACACTCATCCCCTTATACCATCGAGACGAAGGTACAGAAGTCTACAAAACGTGACGTCCAGGTCCAAGAACAGCTTCTTCTCAGCAATCATCAGGCTCTTGAACCACACTGTGATCTCGATCTTCTGTGGACTGTGTCTCCGGTTACACTACTGACTTCGGTTTTGTACTATTATGATTATAGAGTCATACATTTGTACAGAATGGAAACAGGCCCAACAGCTCAACTCGTCTCTCTAAGCTCGTCGTATTTGCCCATGTCTGGCCCATATCTCTAAACCTTTCCTATCCATGTACCTGTCCAAGTGCCTTAAATGCTGTTAATGTACCTGCCTCGACTATCTGCTCTGGCAACTCTTTCCAAATATTCATCATCCTCTGGTTGTCCCTCAAATTCGTATGAAATCTTTCTCCTCTCACCTTAAACATATGTCCTTTTGTTTTTGATTCCCCTGCCCTGGGTAAAATACTTGGTGCATTCATCCTATCTATCCGCTCATAATTGTATACACCTACATAAGATCACCCCTTTGCCTCCTGTGCTCCAATTAATAAAGTTGTAGCCTGCTCAATGTCTCAAGTCCTGACAACATTTTTGTAAATGGCATTAACCTTGTATTATGATTATTAATTTATTATTGATTAACGTATATTTATCTGTGCATTATTGCGTTTACAGGCATGCTAAGCTGCAGCAGGTAAGAATTTCATTGTTCTGTCCCCCATACATAGGACAAGTAAACACTTTTGATGCACAGCAGCTGAGTCAACCAATTCAAGTACATTTATCTTCAGTTTTTAAATATCTGTTTTGTGGTTTTGCAGAATTATTTCATGAAAAGCCTGGGGATAAATTTTCAGAGTTTAAGTTTATCGAACACTTTAGAAACCGGGAAAGAGAAAATAATTTCACTTTAGTACTGACACTGTTTTGTTATTAACACTTATAATGAGATACAGTGAACAATTGTATGGACCAAGTCCACTCATTGCGCACAGTTCCAGCTTTTTATCTATGTTTAGTTATAAACAATATAGGTTTTATTTTTTGAGTTCCACACATTGTCATTTCTTCGCATACTGATTTTTAGAAAGATTTGTAAATAATGAGATTCAGGAGTGTTTAATTGTCATGAGTACCAGCAACAGAACAATGAAATTCTTACTTGCTGCAGTTTTACGCCCACTAATGCAACAGCACAGATATATATACAGTAACTGATTGTGCAATAAAAGAATAATCAGGAATGCTGAATAATTAGAGATTAATAGTGCAAATCAAAATCCGTCGTGCAACTAAAACAAAGTCCATAGTTGCTGAGGTTTGTGGTGTGCAGTGTTCAAGAGATTGGTGGTTGCTGGGGAGAAGCTGTTCTTGAAGCCACGGGTCACGGTTTTCAGGCTCTTGTACCTTCTTCCCGATGGTAGCAGCGAGATGAGAGCGTGGCCAGGGTGGTGTGGGTCTTTGATGACACTGGCTACCCTTTTTGAGGAAGTGCCTACAGTGGATCCCTTCGATGGTGTGGAGGTCGGTACCTGTAATGGGTCAGGCAGTGTCCACCACTCGCTGTAGTGTTTGTTCTGGGGCATTTGACACACCGTAATGCAAACAAGTCAGTATTTCATAAATAACTACAGACTCTGGAAATCTGAAATATTATAGAAGATGCTTGAAGTACTCAGTAGGTCAGGCAGCATTTCTGGAGAGTTAAATAGATTTGCTGCTTTAAATTGACCTTCAAGATGCAGGAGCTGCAGGTGCTGGAATCTTGAGTAAAACACAAAGTTATGGAAGAAAGAAAGACCAAAGTGCTGGAGTAACTCAGCAGGTCTGGAGAATATGGATAGGTGATGTCAGAAGGGTCGCAACCTAAAACGTCACCTATCGATGTTCTCCAGAGATGCTGCCTGATCTGTTGAGTTCTTTTGTGTCTTTCTTTGTAAACCCGCATCTGCATTTCCTTGTATCTACAAAGTGCTGGAAGAACTCTGGGTCAGGCAGCAACCGTGGAGGAAATGGGCAGACGCCGGTTCAGGTCAGGAACCTTCTTGAGACTCCATGCAGTAGACAAGGTGGGAGGAGGTGACTTAGCAGTGGATTGTCTGATGGGGCCAGAGAGATCAAGAAAGGGTAGCGATCGGGGAACGGTCCCAAACTGAGACATCATCTGTCCATTCATGATGCTGCCCGACCCGCTGGGTTCCTCCAGCACTTTGCTGTGATGCTCAGGAAACGCTGACTGCACCTCTCTTTGCAGATGCTGCCTGACCTGCATTTTCTGTTATATTTCAGATTCTTGTTCTGGGGAAGTACAATCCTGTCCTCAAAAAGTCATTTCGTTGGTTTGATGTGATCAGCTGTCATATAAAGGAGTGACTGATTACTGGGAGGCAAGTCCGTGTTCAATTTGACAAACACTATTACTCTTCTGATTGTACAGGAAAAGAGAAAATTGAGGAACACCATGCCCAGAACCTCTGTGAATCGATGGAACGCAACAGTTGCCGTACAGTATATAAGCACAGGACAGGGGTGAATGTTTAGCTATATTCTATATTTGTAAAATTATTCATTTACTGCTGGCGTCAGATTTACATTCCAAATATGGTAACGTTTCTGAAAATATAACGTTCACAAGGCGATATATAGGAAAAGTCCCGAACTGAGACGTCGTCTGTCCATTCATGACGCTGCCTGACCCGCTGTGTTTAACCCAGTACTTTGAAGCTCGGGAAATATTGACAGTTCCTCTCTCAGCAGATTCCTGCTTGACCTGCATTTCTATTATATTTGTATAATATCTAAAACGTATAAGCAGCAAAACAAAATGCTGGAGGAGCTCAGCAGTTCAGGCAGCATCGTGAAAGGATAGATGTCGTGTCGGTGTGGGACCTTTCCTATTTATTGCTCTGTGGATGTTACAGTTTCAGAGATGTTACGATATTTGTGATTGCAAATGAGAAGCCTGCGGTAAAATGAATTACTTTGCTTGGGCAAGACTAGAATGCAGATGCTGAAAAATAAAAGGTTACGTATTTACACAATTATACATGTTTGCTCTCTGTCAGAGCAGAAGGATCTAGGAGAACTGGCGCATAGCTCCCGGAAAGTGGCATCACAGGTGGGCATGATGATCAAGAGTCTTTAGGAATGTTGGCCTTCACCAGTCAGGGTATTGAGTTGCAGTCGTACGAGACGTTAGCGAGGCTGCACTTGGAGGATGGTCACCCTGCTATAGGAGCGATGTCCTTCAGCTGGAAAGAGCGCTGAGAAGATTTACGAGGATCCTGCCCGGGACCCGAGGCCCTGAGCTATAGGGAGAGTTTGGGCAGGCTAGGACTTTATTCCATGGAGCGCAGGAGGCTGAGGGTTGATCTTTAAAGGTGTATACAGTCATGAGGGGACTAGACAGGGTGAATATACAGTCTTTTTCCAAGAATGTTAACAAGAATGCACAGTCTTTTTCCGTGCTGTATCTTTAACGTCTGAAAGACATGAGGCATCAGCTCTGTTCCTCCTGCTGCCTGACCCGCGGAGTGTTTGCAGCACTTTCTGGGTTTGTACACTAATCCTTCAACCTCACAGGGATATTTACGGAGCAGGTTTTTATTGTCAGACATCTTGAAAACCCAATGCAACTCGGTGGTGTGATTAGAAGGCGTGTTGCTGGCACACAGACCCGGCAACATGCTCCCTCTCTTCACCAGCTCGTTGATAGTTGCTCCCAGGTCTGAGTTTAAACCAAACACCGCTCCACTCCTCAAAACAGACATCTGTCCGCACATCTGATGTCCCCAGCTCGTCAGGAGCGCTCCAATGTGTAACGGAGCTCTAAAACAGCGCTCTCCCATCCGTGGCCATCTCTCCTGGCAAAACACCAGCCAGTGTTAGCAGTGTGACTGGTCCGGGAGCCGCAGGAAGCTTTCCAGCCTCGACACATGCTCCCAGCATGGGGCTCTGCATGAGCGGTGGACTGCCTCTGCGGCCATTACCGTGGCCATCCCTCCCCAAAACACCTGTCCTCCCATATAAGTTGCATGTTAAAAATTCTATTACATTAGAGGTCGGTTAGTTTTAATTGCAGGCCAGATCCTCATAACTGTTGTTCTGCTGCTGAGAGGTGTGAAAGGCATTTGAAGCCTCATAGAGTTGCTCAACGCAGAATCAGGCCTTTCGGCCCATCACCTCCATCTCGACCATCTATTAACTATCTGCAGTAATCCCATTTGGGATTGGTTATTATGGTATAAGTATATTGGTTGACAGCAGCACAGCTGATAGAGCTACTACCTCACAACGCCATAAATCCGGGTTCCATCCTGACCTCGGGTGCTGTCTGTGTGGAAATGAAACCGCATAGGTTTCCTTCGGGTGCTCCGGTTTCCTCCCACACCCAAAGGAATGGTTGGGTTGTTGGTTAATTGGCCCTTTGTAAGGTGCCCCTAGTGTGTAGGGAGTAAACCTTCGTCTTCTTGCGTATGGCGTGCACGGCCAATAGTTGTAGCTCAACTTGTTCTATTTGATCTTGTTTGTGGCACGTCGGGTTGATTGCATTAGTCGAAACAGGGTGGACCACGTGAAGGTTGCAATCTCCCACCCCAGGGAGTGAATGAGAAAGTGGGATAACATAGAACTAGTGAGAATGAATGATTGATGGTTGGCATGCTCAGTGGGCCGAAAAGCCTGTTTCCATGCTATATCTCAATTAAAATAAAGGAAACATGTACCGGATATAGTGAAAAGCTTTTGTTTGCATGCTGTCCAGTCAAATCAAAACTGTACGCGAGTACAGCAAGCTGTACACAAGTACAACAGGTAGTGCAAACAGAAAAATACCAGAATGCAGAATGTACTGTTGCAGCGTTGCAATTACAGAGAAAAAAATCCATGATGTGCAATGAGGTAGATGGGAAGATTGGGTTTTCTCTACACTCTAGCTTTTGGGAAGAGCTTCACATTAAAGCTGTGTCTTCTGGCCATGGATACCTGTGATAAATACCATCTACATTATCTCTGCCCCTCATAATTTCATACACCTCTATTGGGTCCCTGCTCAGCCTCCTGCCGTTTGTTTTTTGCTAAATATTCCAGTGTCTGCACTCTTCTGTCTCCAGCCCATGCAATCTCTTTTCAGAGCTGAAACTCCATCCCAGCCAGCATCCCGCTGAATCTCCTCTGCAGTGAAATTACGTTCTCAATGGAAAAGCAGTGTTGATCTTCCCTCAAAAGGTCAACTGTGTTTAATTGCTATATGTACCAACAGTACAACAATGAAATTCTTACTTGCTGCAACTTAACAGGCCCGTAGACACAATAACACCGATAATATAGAGTAATTAACAACACAATAAATTAATAACAGTACTACTAGGTAAATATAATAGTGCAAAAACTAAAAGCTGTAGTGCAACCAAAAACACATTGTAGAAGGTCGCAGTTGCTGAGGTTAGTGCTGTGCAGTGTTCAAGAGCCTGATGGTTGCTGGGAAGAAGCTGTTCTTGAACCTGGAAGTCACGGTTTTCAGGCTCCTGCACCTTCTTCCTAATGGTAGCAGCGAGATGAGAGCGTGGCCAGGGTGGTGTGGGTCTTTGGTTGCATCATTGTCTGGTTTGGCAACTTGAACATCCGGGAGCGGAAAAGACTGCGAAAAAGTTGTGAACACTGCCCAGTCCATCACCGGCTCTGACCTCCCCACCATCGAAGGGATTTATCGGAGTTGCTGCCTCAAAAAGGCAGCCAACATCATCAGAGACCCACACCATCCAGGCCTCACACTCATTTCACCACTGCCATCGGGAAGAAGGTGCAGGAGCCTAAAAACCGTAACGTCCAGGTTCAGGAACAGCCTCTTCCCTACAGCCATCAGGCTATTTAACACTACAATCTCATATAGGGTTTGGAGTACAATAGACTATTATTATTATTGCTGCACTGTTTTGTTTGTTTTTTTAGTATATGTGGATGTATATATATATAGATGAGACTAAGTGGGACCCATTGGGTCCCAGCATCACACGGGAGGGCTGGTCCCCCAACGCAATATTCCACCTCTCCACCAATTTCAATATTGGTGGCCAGTGGGGTGGAGGGCTTTCTGGAGCACAATTATGGATGTTGTGGGCTGAAGGGACTGGTTTCCAGAGGGCTAGTATGGACGTTGTGGGCCGAATGGATTCTTGGGCTGGCGGCTCAGTCACTCAAGCCTGTTGTGCTGGCAGCTCACTCACTCACGGTTGGTGGGCTGGCAGTTGACTCATGGCTATTCCTTGAAATTCCATTTCAAGCAGAGTGCGAGGCCACCAAATTCAAGTGCAGTTTCTTACCACTTCAAGCAGGGTGCAAGGCCACCAAATTCAAGTGCAGTTTCATACCATTTCAAGCAGGGTGCAAGGCCACTAAAGACAGCGAGTCGTGACCTCTCCCTCCTCTATCTTGCAGAGACTGAGCCATGCCCACACTTCTGAGTTTTAAAGTGCCTCCCCCTCCCATACTTCTGAGTTTTATACTCCCCCCCCCCCCCTTCCCCTCCCATGGCCTTCATGGCGTGATTGACAGGAGAGAGAATCTCAACATTTTAAAAACACTAATAACACTTATTTTTAATCAATGGGAAAAATCCTCGGCACCTGATGAGCGGAGTGGGACTTCTCAGTAAGATGGCCAAAAATCACAGCCATACTTGGTAGCATTTTTTCTAAAATCGATATAAAGCACAAACAGGGAGTGGTCAAGATTAAACTTTTATTTATATAGAAGGCAAGGCAACTTTAATTAGGCAAGGCAACTTTAATTAGGCAACACAGCTTTAGCATTTCCAAACCAAAGGCAACACAGCTTTAGCATTTCCAAACCAAAGGCAACACAGCTTTAGCATTTCCAAACCAAAGGCAACATAGCTTTAGCATTTCAAAACTATATTTTAAAACCACATTAAGGGCACTGACAGGTCAGTAAAACCACTCACAGTTTAGTAGTCATGTGTTCAGTGTTATTCACAGCTCGGACTGAGAGACATGACACTCTCGCTCCCCCATCTTGCAGAGACTGACTGAGGCACTCAATACTTTTGGGTTTTATAGTCCCTCCGGAAGGGGCGTGGCCTTCAGGAGAGAGAATCTCAACATTTTTTAAACACTACTAACTTTTATTTTTCATCAAAGGGAAAATTCCTCTTGTCCAATGCAGCAGAGGGGGACTCTGAGTAAGATGGCCAAAAATCACCGCCGTAAGTGGCAGCTTTTTTTCTAAAATCAATATACAGAACAACAGGAAGTGGTCAAGATCAGACTTTTAATAATATAGACAATATAGACAATAAGTGCAGGAGTAGGCCATTCGGCCCTTCGAGCCAACACCGCCATTCAATGTGATCATGGTTGATCATCCACAATCAGTACCCCGTTCCTGCCCTCTCCCTATATTCTCTGACTCCGCTAGCTTTAAGAGCCCTATCTAGCTCTCTCTTGAAAGTATCCAGAGAACCGGCCTCCACCGCCCTCTTGGCACAGAATTCAACAAACTCACAACTCTGTGTGAAAAAATGTGTCCTCATTTCCGCTCTAAATGGCTTACTCCTTATTCTTAAACTGTGGCCCCTAGTTCTGGACTCCCCCAACATCGGGAACATGTTTCCTGCCTCTAGCGTGTCCAAACCTTTAATAATCTTATATGTTTCAATACGATACCCTCTCATCCTTCTAAATTCCAGAGTATACAAGCCTAGCCACTCCATTCTCTCAGCATATGACAGTCCCACCATCCCGGGAATTAACCTTGTGAATCTATGCTGCATTCCTTCAATAGCAAGAATTGTATGGGTATGTTGTGAGTATGTGTATATATCGACATTGTGCTTTTCTTTTCTCTCTCTCATTTGTCATATCATACTATCTTTACATATTCTGTTGCGATGCAGCAAGTTAGCATTTCATTGTTCTATCTGGGACATGACAATAACACACTCTTGACTCTTGACACTCTCTTGACATTGGCTGCCTTTTTGAGGTAGCGCTGCCTGTAGAGCCCTTCGATGGTGGGGAGGTCAGAACCCATGATGGACCGGGAGTCTCCTTCGCTCCTGGACGTTCAAATTTCCATTGAACCTGTACCTCACTGTATCTGTGTGCCTGACAATAAACTCGACTGGACTTGACCTGATGAGTAAAACACATAGTGCTGGGATTGCTCAGCGGCTCAGGCAGCTTCTGTGTAGAGAATGGACAGACAACATTTCGGGTCGGATAACAGAAGGGGCAGGGGGGAGGTTGGAGGGGGAGAAAGGTGGAAAAGAGAATTGAGGCTGTGACAAATCTGGTAAGTGATAGGTGGACATAAGAAAGAGGAGGGGGTAATGTAAACATAGACAAATAGGTACAGGAGTAGGCCGTTCGACCCTTTGAGCCAGCACCACCATTCAATATGATCATGGCTGATCATCTAAAACCAGTACCCCGTTCCTGCTTTTTCCCCGTATCCCTTGATTCCTTTATCCCGAAGAGCTAAATCTAACTCTTGAAAACATCCAGTAAATTGGCCTCCACTGCCTTCTGTGGCAGAGAATTCCACAGATTCACAACTCTCTGGGTGAAGATGTTTTCCCTCATCTCAGTCCTAAATGGCCTACCCTTTATTCTTAAACTATGACCCCTGGTTCTGGACGCCCCCAACATCGGGAACATTTTTCCCGCATTTTTCCTGTCTAATCCTTTAAGAATTTTATATGTTTCTATACGATCCCCCCTCATCCTTCTAAATTCCAGTAAATACAAGCCCAGTCGACCCATTCTTTCATCCTATGTCAGGCCCGCTATCCCGGGAAATAACCTGGTGAACCTACGCTGCACTCAGTCAATAGCAAAAATTTCCTTCCTCAAATTAGAAAATTGCACCCAATACTCCAGGTGCGGTCTCACCAGGGCCCTGTTCTACTGCAGCAAGACCTGCTTGCTCCTAAACACAAATCCTCTCGCAATGAAGGCCAACTTGCCATTAGCTTTCTTCACTGCCTGCTGTACCTGCATGCTTGCTCTCAGTAACTGATGTACAAGCACATCCAGGTCTCGTTGCACCTCCCCTTTTCCTAATCTGACACCATTCAGATAATAATCTTCCTTCCCGTTCTTGCCACCAAAGTGGATAACCTCACATTTATCTTAATTATATCTTAATCTCTGCCATGCATCTTCCCACTCACCCAACCTATCCAAGACACCCTGCAGCCTAATAGCATCCTTCTCGCAGCTCATACTGCCATCCAGCTTTGTGTCATCCGCAAACTTGGAGATGTCACATTTAATTCCCTCGTCTAAATAGTTAATATGTATTGTAAATAACTGGGGTCCCAGCATCAAGCCTTGTGGCACCCCACTAGTCACTGACTACCATTCTGAAAAGGCCCCGTTAATTCCTACTCTTTGCTTCCTGTCTGCCAACCAGTTCTCTATCCATGTCAATACCCTACCCCCAATACCATGTGCTCTAATTTTGCACACTAATCTCTTGTGTGGGACCTTGTCAAAGGCTTTTTGAAAGTCCAGTTACACCACATCCACTGACTCTCCCTTATCCATATTACTTCTTATATCCTCAAAAAATTCCAAAAGCTTACTCAAGCATGATTTCCCCTTCATAAATCCATGCTGACTTTGACCGATCCTATCACTGCCTTTCAAACGTGCTGTTTTCACATCTTTAACAATTGACTCAAGCATCTTCCCCACAAGCGATGAAAGGCTAACTGGTCTATAATCACCTGTTTTCACTCTTCCTCCTTTCTTAAAAAGTGGAGTTATATTGGCTACCCCCCAGTCCACAGGACTGATCCAGAGTTGAGAGAACATTAGAAAACAATCACCAATGCATCCACTATTTCTAGGGCCACCTCCCGAGTACCCTGGGATGCAGACCATCAGGCCCTGAGGATTTATCTGCCTTCAGTCCCAACAGTTTACCTAACACCATTTCCTGACTCCAGTTTGCTGCTTCCTCTGGCCAATTTATATGCATTTTCCTTGGATTTACCACTATCCTCGATTTCCCTCGTTAGCCACGTTTGAGCCGCCTTCCCCGTTTTATTTTTTCGCCAGACAGGAATAAACAATTTTTGAGGTTCATCCGTGCGGTCTTTAAATCTTTGCCATTGCATCTCTGCCGTCAACCCTTTAAGTATATTTTTGCCAGTCCATCCTAGCCAATTCCCGTCTCATACCTTCAAAGTCTCCTTTCTTTATGTTCAGGACCCTAGTCTCTGAATTAACGGTGTCACTCTCAATCCTAATGCATAATTGCCAGATGGGTGGAGTTAGTGACAAAGACTAGGTGAAAACTAGACTAAAAGGATGTCAAATGAGAGAAATGGAGGAGTGTATGTAAAGCTGGGGTGAGGGATATGGGTGGAAGGGAACTGGCAGGAGAGAGGGGGATAAAAGGAGAGGTCAGGAGAGACTGCTCGAAACCCTTAACACTGTAGACACAGGTTATCTTAGGATAATGGAGAGCATTAAGCTATCTTCCCATTCATCACCCGCTATATTTGACAAGAAGCATTATAACAGCTATATCTTGATAAGTGTCTGAGCAGTCTACCACGAAATATAAAGCTGGGATCGGAATCTGTGCATTACAGAGGTGTGTGGGGGTGTAATTGTGAAGTGGAATGTTGAGCATTAATTTGATGGGAGAGGGACAATCCACACACACCCTTGCCACCCTGCTGCAGGCAGCTAACAGGAGCAATCCTTCTCTCCCTGCACCAGGGATCATTTACTTTACAAAAACCATTGGGAGGCACCTCTGCAATGAGCTCAGTGTAAGAAGGAAGTGTGGATAGAATTCAATCGATCTTCACAAGTTGCTCTCACACTCAGGGATTTATAATCCAGCTAACATTTACTCAAGGTTATTTTCAAACTCACTCCTCTCTGGGCTTGCTATTGAATCAGTGAGGGCCCATTCCCTTAATCAGTCTGAAGAAGGGTCCTGACCCGAAGTGTCACCTGCCCATTCGCTCCACAGATGCTGTCTGACCCACTGAGTTCCTCCAGCACTTCCACTCAGGATTCCAGCACCTACAATCTCACTTCATTTTAATACTTTGGATCTGGGGAAATAGTAAGATATGGGGTAATTTGTTTTATATCTGCGTTCTTTAGAAAAGTCAGAACAACAATGGCAGCAGACCCTGATTCTCAGACCTGGAACGTTACCTATTCCTTTTCTCCAGAGATGCTTCCTGACCCATTGAGTTATTCCAGCTTTTTGTGTCTAACAAAAATGGCCTCTACTATTCCCAGTATCAGTTGTCTCAGTCCTTTCCATGGAATGTGTCCCATAAACGTCTTCAGGTTCCCTTTATTCATTCAGGAGATGTGGGCTCTTTGCAGGCTGAGCCAGCATTGAATTGCCCATCCCCATCTGCCCTTGAGAAGGGATGGTGAGCTGCTGCAGTCATAAGAGTCATAGAGCACAGAAACAGGCCCTTCGGCCCAACTCGTTCATGGTGACCAAGAGGCTCCATCTACGCTAGTCCTCTATGGACGCGTCTGGCCCATGTCCCTTTCCAAACCTTCCCTATCCATGTACACATCCAAATGTCTTTTAGGTGTTCTTATTGAACTTGCTGAACTACCTCCTCGGGCAGTTCGATCCATTTTCCCACTGCCCTCTGTGTGAAAAGGTCATATGCCCCAGACAGGTAAACATACTATAGTACTCTGAACACCATAATAAATTGCAGCAAAGTTCAGTGTATATAGTGTGTGCACTTATACACTGAACTTTGCTGCTATATATATATATATATATAGTTTTATATATATAACTTTGAATTATATTTTATATATATGTGTGTGTGTGTGTGTGTGTGTTTATATATATACATATATATTTTATCAGGCTCCTAAACCTTCTTTCTGAAGGCAGGAGTAAGTTGAGAGCGTGGCTAGGGTGGTGTATTGTCCGATGATTGCATTTTTGAGGCAGCGGTTCCTGTACATCCCTTCGGTGGTGGGGAAGACAGTAGCTGCAATGGACCAGGTAGTGTCCACCATTTTTTGCAACCTTCTTCGTTCCTGGGCATTTGAGTGTTGACGGGGCATTGTGGTCGGCACGGATGTGTTGAGCCGAAGGGTTAACAAAGAAACGGCAGATGCTGGAGAATCGAGGGTTACACAAAAAGCTGGAGAAACTCAGCGGGTGCAGCAGCACCTAAGGAGCGAAGGAGATAGGCGACGTTTCGGGTCGAGACCCTTCTTCAGACTGGTCAGGGATCAGGGAAACGAGAGATATAGACGGTGATGTGGAGAGATAAAGAACAATGAATGAAAGATATGCAAAAAAGTATCGATGATAAAGGGAACAAGCCATTGTAAGCTGTTTGTGGTGTGAAAATGAGAAGCTAGTGCGACTAGGGTGGGCGAGGGAGATAGAGATAGAGGGAATGCCAGGGCCCGAGGGCTGAGGGAGAGGTGGGAAGGGGAGGAGACAGCAGGGGTTAACAGAATTGAGAAAATTCAATGTTCAAGCCCAAAGGATGCAGACTCCCCAAGCGGAATATGAGGTGCTGTTCCTCCAACTTGCGGTGTTGCTCACTCTGGCCGTGGAGGAGGCCCAGGACCGAGAGGTCGGATACGGAATGGGAGGGGGAGTTGAAGTGCTGAGCGACCGGTAGGTCGGGTTGGTTTTTGCGGACCGAGCGGAGGTGTTCGGCGAAACGATCGCCAAGCCTCCGCTTGGTCTCACCGATATAGATCATCTGGCAGCGGATGCAGTAGATGAGGTTGGAGGAGGTGCAGGTGAACCTCTGTCGGACCTGGAAGGACTGCTTGGGTCCCTGAAAGGAGTGGAGGGGGGAGGTGAAGGGACAAGTGTTGCATTTCTTGCGGTTGCAAGGGAAAGTGCCCGGGGAAGGAGTAGAGCGGGAGGGGAGGGAAGAATTGACAAGGGAATCGCGGAGGGAGCGGTCTTTGCGGAAGGCAGACAGGGGGGGGGAAATGGGAAGATGTGGCGGGTGGAGGGGTCACGTTGGAGGTGCGAAACTGGCAGAGGACTATCTGTTGTATTTGCCGGCTGGTGGGGTGAAAGGTGAGGACCAGGGGGACTCTGCCCTGTTTGCGAGTGGGGGAATGGGGAGAGAGGGCAGTGTTGCGGGGTATGGAGGAGACCCTGGTGCGAGCCTCATCAATAGTGGGGGAGGGGAATCCCCGTTCTCTGAAGAATAAGGCCATTTGTGATGACCTGGTGTGGAACACCTCATCCTGGGAGCAGATGCGACGTAGACGAAGAAATTGGGAATAGGGGATGGAGTCCTTACAGGAAGCAGGGTGGGAGGAAGAGTAGTCCAGGTAGCTGTGGGAGTCAGTGGGTTTGTAGTGGATGTCGGTCAGGAGTGTATCACCTGCAATAGAGATGGTGAGGTCAAGGAATGGTAGGGAAATGTCGGAAATGGTCCAAGTGCATTTGAGTGCCGGATGGAAGTTGGTGGTGAAATGAATGAAGTCAGTCAGTTGTGTGTGGGTGCAGGAGGTGACACCAAAGCAGTCGTCGATGTAACGGAGGTAGAGGTCGGGGATGGGGCCCTGGTACGCCGAGAACAAGGATTGTTCGACGTACCCAACAAAGAGGCAAGCGTAGCTGGGGCCCAGGCGTGTGCCCACAGATACGCCTTGTGTTTGGAGGAAATGGGAGGAATCAAAAGAGAAGTTATTGAGGGTAAGGACCAACTCCGCTAGGCGGAGGAGGGTGTCAGTGGACGGGTGTGGGTTGCTCCTCTGGTCGAGGAAAAATCGGAGGGCTTTGAGACCGTCCTGGTGGGGGATGGAGGTGTAGAGTGACTGGACGTCCATGGTAAAGATGAGAGGATGGGGGCCTGGAGAATGGAATGCACGGAGCCGACGGAGAGTGTCTGAGGTGTCTTGAACATAGGTGGGGAGGGATTTATCAAAGGGGGATAGGATGGCGTCAAGGTATGTAGAAATGTGTTCGGTGGGGCACGAACAGGCAGAGACAATGGGTCTGCCAGGGCAGTCGGGTTTGTGGATTTTGGGGAGAAGGTAAAATCGGGCCGTGCGGGGCTGGGAAACGATGAGGTCGGAGGCTCGGGGGGGTAGGGAGCCGGAGCCGATGAAGTCGGTTATGGCGCTCGAGATGGTGGCCTGGTGCTCGTCAGTGGGGTCATGGTCCAGGGGTAAGTAGGAGGAGGTGTCTGAGAGTTGGCGCATGGCCTCCGCTTTGTAGAGATCGACGCGCCAGACTACCACGGCACCTCCCTTGTCGGCGGGTTTGATAACCCAGTCTGGGTTGTTACGGAAGGGCCTGTTTTCATACTGCGTGACGTGGGCGATTCCTATCCCCCTTCCGTTTACTGACCCTCCCTCCCCTACTGTCCCCACCCCCCTTTCCAAAAGACGGTCGCAAAGTCCATCAGAATAAATCTCTATCTCGGCCAACCTCGAGCTGACGTGCTTGTGCAGAGGGAACCCTTTTTTTTCATGTCCTATTACCGATCCGTCAGCGCTGAAATTCTCTCACAGTGACAGACTGGGCCGGCAGCTGAGGAAATGCCATCAGGGGAATATCAGTGAGGCAGATATTCGCTCTGATAGAGGTCAGGACTCGGTTGGGGAAGGGAGAGCGAGAACCATCCATGCACGAAACACAACCTTGTATTTTTTTTTTTCCCTTTACTTTCCCCTTCATTTACGGGCCACTTTGCGCGCATTCTCTCGGTTCCGAGCCGAGAGATACAATTACAGCCTAGATTGAGCTTTTGGGCAGGGATCCAATTTATGTTTCCATCTCAAAGACAAAAAAAAAACCTCTCTGGGAGCCCGAGGCTGTTGGTGCAGCTGAGAGTGGCCTGACATTTTTACCACCATGATCCACCATGCCTGTCAGCTAGAATGAGCCTTTTGTCTTGCCTTGCCACTCTCAGCACTGGCTTTACAGTCTCTTAAGCAACAAGAGGCTCATCAACCCAGGATATGGATGTCTCTAACCAGCTTCCGTCCAGGAGCGCAGTGAAACATTGCCCTGTGCTTTTGTTCCGAGCGCTGAGAAATAAAGACCATGGTTACCGCGGCACTTTGACTCCAGAATGGGCGGCACAGTCGCACAAGGGTAGAGTCGCTGCCTTACAGCGCCAGAGACCTGGCTTCCGATCCTGACTCTAGCTTCCGTCACTGAATGGAGTTTCTCCCTGTGACCGCGTTGGCTTCCTCCGGGTGCTCCGGTTTCCCCCCATGTCCTAAAGAAGTGCGGATTTGTAGGTTAATTGGCCCTCTGTAAATTGCCCCTAGAGTGTAGGAGACAACTGGTGTACTGGTGATCGCTGGTCGGCGAGGACCCGGTTGGCTGAAGGGCCTGTTTCCCACACTGTATCGCAAAACTAAACTAAACCCACCCCCCCCCCCCCGGCCTTGCTCTGCCCTCTTCTCTGCGTTGAGACTGGTGAAGCCGCTGCCTCACGGTGCCAGAGACCCGGGTTCAATCCTGACCTCCACTGCTCTGTGTGTGGAGTTTACATGTTTTCTCTGGAATGCCAGAGGTTGCGGAGAGAGCTGAAAGAAGTTATGAGAGGCATGGATAGGGCAGACAATCAGAATCGTTTTCTCAGAATGGAAAAATCAAATACTAGAGGGCATAGATCAAAGGAGATGAGCGGGTCAAGTTTTTTACACACATAATGAGTGTCTGGAACATGCGGCGAGGGTTGGTGATAGAGGCAGATATGATAGAGACATTCAAGTGGCTTTTAGATAGGTACATGGTTATGCAAGGAATAGAGGGATATGGATCGCGTGCAGGTCGATAAGAGATGTCTTGGCATCATGTTCATGGATTGTGGGCCAAGTGGCTTAAGCTTGTGCTGTACTGTTCTATGTTCTCCCTGTAACAGCGTGCGTTTCCTCCAGATATTCCAGTTTCCTCCCAAAGACATGTGAATTTCTGGGTTAATTGGCCTCTGTAAATTGTCCCTAGTGTATGAGAGGTGGAATCAAGGAGGGGGGGAGTTGATAACAATCTGGAGGGAATAAAATTGATCAATCTGAAGAAGAGTCGTAACTGGAAACATCACCAATCCATGTCCCCCAGAGATGCTGCCTGACCCGCTGAATTACTCCAGCACTTTGTGTTGTTTTGGTAAACCAGCATCTGCAGTTCCTTGAGCCGGGATTCGATCAGAGCAGGATTAGTGTAAATGGGTGGTTGATGTTCAGCATCGAGACGATGAGCCAATGAGCCTGTTTCCCCGCTGTATCCCTCTAAAGGGCCTGTCCCACTTTCACGACCTAATTCACGGCCTTTTTCACCCATGGACATTTTGCATCAGGCTAGAAAAACGCCCCGACCTACTTGATGCCACAAGTACCCACGACTAGCATCACAACCTACCTACGACCTCGTGACGATCACACTGCGAATATGGGTCACGGACAAACTCGGCAGAGGTCGTGAATTAGGTTGTGAAAGTGGGACAAGCCCTTATCTCTATCTCAGTCTGACAGCACAGACCAAGGCCAAGGCCATTCGGCCCATCATGTCCGTGCTGGTCAGAAATGGGAGCTTCATCAGAGAACCCCGATTGTCTCGGTAGAGTGCCCTCCCATGTGGGGAGGGTTCCTGTCCCCACTCCTCGCGCTCTCCTCAGGCAGTGAGCCCATGGCATCCAAAATGTCCCATTTATCGGTGTTCGGCCTTTCCTATCCATGCACCTGTCCAAATGCCATTTAAATGTTTTTGTACCAGCCTCAACTACCTCCTCTGGATGCTCGTTCCATATACCCTCCACCTTCTGTGTGAAAAAGTTGCCTCTAAGATTCCTATTAAATCTTTCCCCTCTTACTTTAAATCTATGCCCTCCAGTTCTTGATTCCCCTATCCATTACCCTCATGATTATATACACCACCATAAGATCACCCACTCATCCTCCTACACTTCAAGCAATAAAGTCCCAGTTTGCCTAACCTCTCCCTTCGAGTCCGAGTAAATCCCCAGCACCCTACTGTTTACTGTGAAGATCCTGCCATGGTTTGATGTGCCAATGTCCATCTGACTCTCATCTAAATTAAATGTGTATGAAGTAACTGCAGATGCCAGTCAGGTCTGAAGAAGGGTATCGACCCAAAACATCACCCACTCCTTCTCTCCAGAGATGCTGCCTGTCCCGCTGAGTTACTCCAGCATTTTGTCTCTATCTTTGGTTTCAACCAGCATCTCAGATCTGAAGAAGGGCCTCGACCAGAGACATCACCTGTTCCTTCTCATCAGAGATGCTGCCTGTCCTGCTGAGTTACTCCTGCATTTTATGTCTAATCTGAATTAAACTCCAATAGTCATTTCTTGGCCCACTTATTGCCCACCCCTAGTTGCCCCTGAGAAGGTGGCTATCAGCTGTCTCTTTGAACGCTGCAATGGTTTATTCTTGCTTTCTGGTGGAGGTGCTCCCACGTGCTGTTGGGGAGGGAGTTCCAGGATTAAGACCCAGTGATGAGGACGGAACAGCGACCTATCAGTAGCTAAGATCAGCAGCCAAGATCTGACGCAACAGTCTGTAACACTGCCCTCAAATCCGCTCACGGTTTGTTCTGGTCATTCCTAGACTCAGTTTCTCTTTCCTGGCCCTTCCACAGAGTTGTGCCTCCCTCAGTACTGCCCCTCCCATCCCCCACAGCGTGGCACCCCCTCAGTACAGTCGTGGAGGTGCTGGATGTCCTAAGATGTGTGAAGGTAGACAGGTCTCCCAGGACTGATCAGATATTGGTGTTAGTTTATTGTTGTCACGTGTATCGAGATGCTGCAGTGAAAAGCTTTGCCTGCGCACTCTCCAGTGAAATCAAACCATACACGAGTACAATCAAACCATACACTAGTACAACAGGTCGTGGAAAGTGAAGAATAGGACCCAGGGACACTATGGGAAGCCAGATGAAATTGCAGGAACTCCCTGGCATAACCCACATGTTCACAGGGGGGAGCATGCAAACTCCACACAAACATATTATAGAAACATATCACATTATAAAAGGACTGGACAAGCTAGATGCAGGAAAAATGTTCCCAATGTTGGGCGAGTCCAGAACCAGGGGCCACAGTCTTAGAATAAAGGGGAGGTCATTTAAGACTGAGGTGAGAAAAACCTTTTTCACCCAGAGAGTTATGAATTTATGGAATTCCCTGCCACTGGCGGCCAAATCACTGGATGGATTTAAGAGAGAGTTGGATAGAGCTCTAGGGGCTAGTGGAGTCAAGGGATATGGGGAGAAGGCAGGCACGGGTTATTGATAGCGGACGATCAGCCATGATCACAATGAATGGCGGTGCTGGCTCGAAGGGCCGAATGGAATTGAACCAGGGTCTCTGGAGTCGTGAAGCAGCGGCACTAGCAGCTGCGGCCGTGTGCTCCGCACGTGCGCGAGGATGGGCTGACCTTCAGACGGTGCGGGTGCGGGTCAGGCCGGTGAGCACAGGCTACAGGAAGAGCCTTGTTGTCAGGTGCTGGGATTAGTCTGAGGCTCAGGCAAAGTGACTGAAAATTAAACATTGACAGGCAGCCTGAGGGAGAGCATGGAGAGTGTTAGAGAGCGCTGATTACAAAAATATACACATTCATCTGCAAAACAGCTGCAGAGAATTTGCTCCTTATAATAAACACTGACAGCTGGACCACACTTCTTATTGACTGAGTGTGCTGGGATATATAAATATATCTTTTTTTTATTTTTAGGCATTGTTTTTGGATCCTATGCTATGTCTGCTGGTTTGATCATTTTTCCTTCCCTCCCTGGTCTGTTCTTTTCAATGTGAGGAGAGTTGTGAAGCTATTCCTGCCTGTGTTAACCATAGCACCGGGAGGCACAGTGGCGTACTGGTAGAGTAACTGCCTCACAGCGCCAGAGACCTGGGTTTGATCCTGACTAGTGGCGCTATCTATACGGAGTTTGTACGTTCTCCCTGTGACCGCGTGGGTTTTCTCTGGGTGCTCCGGTTTCCTCCCACACTCCAAAGGCATGCGGGTTTGTAGGTTAATCGGCTTCCATTCATTGTCCCGAGGTTGTAGGATAGAACCAGTGTACGGGTGATCATTAGTCGGCATGGACTTGGTGGGCCGAAGGGCCTGTTTCCATGCTATATCTCTAAACTAAACTAAACTGAAAGCACAGCGTGAAGCTCCCTCGACACCATCCCATCACACACTCTGTCAAGGGCAGCACAGGTTTGAAAAACTGCCATATTTCAGGCAAAACATTAACTGACTGCATTTCAATAAAGTTACTTCATTGGCTGAAAGGCTCTATTTAATTGAAAGATCTTTCTCGCCGTCGTTCAGTGATGCCTTTACTCCAGCGTCCTGTGAGACAGAATGATTGCATCTCCAAAGATGTTAATCCAGCTCCCTCACACCATCTCTCAGTGATCCCTCTGCCCCAGCACCACTGGCTGCGTCCCCACTGACATTAATCCTGCTCTCCCAGCGCCGTGCCACTGATTGTATCCCCCTTGACTTTAATCTAGCTACCCCAGTGACTACTCTACCCCAGTGCCCTGTGTCACTGGCTGTATCCCCACTGACGTTAATCCAGCTTCCTCACACTATCCCTCAGTGATCCCCCTCCCCAGCGCCCTGTGTCACTGACTGTATCCCCCTTGCCTTTAATCTAGCTTCCCTAGTGACTACTCTACCCCAGTGCCCTGTTTCACTGACTGCATCCCCACTGATGTTAATCCAGCTCCCCCAGTGCCCTGTGTCACTGATTGTATCCCCCCCATTTACTTTAATCCAGCTCCCCCAGTGCTCCGTCACTGACTGTATTCCCCTTGCCTTTAATCTAGCTTCCCCAGTGACCACTTTCCCCCGGCACACTGTGCCACTGACTGCATCCCCTCTGATGTTCCTCCAGCTCCTTTGCACCCCGTCCCTCAGTGACCCCTCTCCCCCTGTGTCACTGACTATACCCCTGGTAACCCTCTCCTTCCTCCGTGTCCCTCACCGCTCCCTCTCTCCCTCCCTGATTACTGATCGCTGTTATTGATTGGAGATTGGTGTAGGAGCAGGGGTGCGGAGGTAGCTCTGCGCCCCGCTCTCCCAGCTCTCTGCCATGGGTGCTTTGTGCTGGCTTCTACGACTGGACACACTCCAGTGATCTGTTGTTACTCGTCTAATGAAAGGGAGGCTGCGGTGTCAACTCTTTAATTAACCCCATAACGGACCTCAGGGAAACAGGGGTTTTTGTCACTGCCTCGAATCGCTGATTGAATTCTGTCTGCAGGTAATTGGAACAAGCACCGATGATGTTCCAGCTGATGGAAGGCTGGTTCCTCGGTCCCCGCGCTCCCTCGCGTCCTGACCGCTCGCTGTGTGTGAAGCACAGTCGGCACAGAGATGGACCTTTTGGTCCATCGTCTCCCTGCTGGCTCCCTGTTGAGCATTCTCTCCGTTCCACTCCACTTGTACGCTCCAAGGGAATTCCCTTTCCAGTTGCAGCGTGCTGCGGTCATGTAGCTCGGGAACAGGCCATTCATTAGAAGAGCGAGGAGATTCCGTCTGTCACCGAACTTAGAACAGCGTGGCACAGGAATAGGTCCCTCATTTGTAGGTTGGGGAGATTTGGTCTGTGCATAAGTCACAGGAGCGGAATTAAGCCGCTCGGCCCATCGAGTCTACTACCTCATTCAATCATGGCTGAACTATCTTTCAACCCCATTCTCCTGTCTTCTCCCCAAAACCTTTGACACCCTTACTAATCAAGAATCTGTCAATCTCTGCTTGAAAGCACCCAATGACATGGTCTCCACCACCATCTGTGGCAATGAATTCCACAGATTCACCCTCATGACTAAAGCAATTCCTCCCCAACTCCTTTCTAAAGGTACGGTTTGTTATGTCGTCGAACATCGAACAGTGCAGCCCAGGAGCAAGCCCTTCAGCTTGCCACATCTGTGCCAAACAGAGTATCCTCTGCCTGCATGTGACCCTTGTCACCAAACACTCTGGGGCGGCAGTGTGGCGCAGCGGGAGAGTTGCTGCCTCACAGCGCCAGAGACCCGGGTTGGATCCTGACTACGGGTGCTGTCTGTGTGGGGTTTGCACGTTCCCCCTGCGACCTTGTGGGTTTTCTCCGGGTGCTCCGGTTTCCACACACACTTCAAAGACGTTTGTACGTTAATCAGCTTCGGTAAAATTTGTAAATTGTCCCCGTGTGTAGGGTAGTGCTAGTTTACAGGGTGATCGCTGGTCGGCGTGGATACGGTGGGCCGAAGGGCCTGTTTCCTCACTGTACCTCTAAAGTCTAAAGAACCTGGACAGGTGTACGGTGGAGCACACTGACTGGCTTCCTCGTGGCCTGACCTGTGTCCATGCTGTCACCTCTGGCCAAAGCTCTTCAATCAGTCCCTGTTTTATTGCCCAAAGTTAAATGGTGCGAGAGTAATCTCCACACACACTGCCCCGTCCGCTGACTCCCCCAGCCCATTCATAGCTCCCCACCCTGCAGGGCCGGGTGGAAGTAAATCAGCCCCGGTCCCCACTGCTTAACGGGCAGGGTCAACTGCGAGGTCACGGCCCAGCACGGGCACCCCCGCTCCCCATCTCACCCCCTCAACCTCTGACATGACTTCAACCAGCCTCCTCCCCTCAACAACCTCACGAGACGTGGTGAACGCAGCCCAGATCATCACACCGTTCCAACCTCCCTTCCATTGATTCCATTTACACTTCACGCTGCCTCGGCAAGGCCACAAACATAATCAAGGGTCAGTCTCATCCCCTGCTTCTCCCCTCTCCCATCAGGCAAGAGGTACAGAAGTGTGAAAACGCACACCGCCAGATGCAGGGACAATTTCTACCCAACTGAGCCATCCTCTCACAACCTAGAGCACGGTCCTGACCTACCATCCACATAGAAACATAGAAAATAGGTGCAGGAGTAGGCCATTCAGCCCTTTGAGCCTGCACCGCCATTCAATATGATCATGGCTGATCATCCAACTCAGTATCCTGTACCTGCCTTCTCTCCATACCCCCTGATCCCTTTAGCCACAAGGGCCACATCTAACTCCCTCTTAAATATAGCCAATGAACTGGCCTCAACTATCTTCTGTGGCAGAGAATTCCACAGATTCGCCACTCTCTGTGTGAAAAATGTTTTCACACTCGGTCCGAAAAGACTTCCTTCCCCCTTATCCTTAAACTGTGACCCCTTGTTCTGGACTTCCCCAACATCGGGAACAATCTTCCTGCATCTAGTCTGTCCAACCCCTTAAGAATTTTGTAAGTCGCTATAAGATCCCCCCTCAATCTTCTAAATTCCAGCGAGTACAAGCCGAGTCTATCCAGTATTTCTTCATATGGAAGTCCTGCCATCCCAGGAATCAGTCTGGTGAACCTTCTCTGTGCTCCCTCTATGGCAAGAATGTCTTTCCTCAGATTTGGTCTACATCATTGTAGACCTTCAAACTATATTTAATCAGACTTCATTGTTGTATCTTTGCACTAAATGTTATACCCTTTATTCTGTATCTGCGCACTATGGACAGCTTGGTTGTATTCATGTATAGTATTTTCCTTCAGTGGATGGTATGCAAACAAAAGCTTTTCACTGTACCTCGATATACATGACAATAATAAGCTAGACTAAAGGGGGTCTGGCTAGGACGTGCTTCTCACTTCTCCCCCCTCGCTGCTCTGAGTGGAAGAAAGCCACAAATAAAGAACTCATCTTGGTGAGGCCGCACTTAGGGTGTTGTGTTGGTTTGGTCACCCTGCTATAGGAAGGATGTTAAGTTGGAAAGACTGCAAGGACGTTACCAGGACTTGAGGGCTGAGCTATAGGGAGAGGTTGAGCAGGCTGGGGCTTTATTCCTTGGAGCGCAGGAAGCTGAGTGGTCATCATATAGAGGTGTATAAAATCATGAGGGGAATAGATAGGGTAAATGCAAAGTCTTTTTTTTACCGTACAAAGCTTTTTTTATCAAGGTTCATCACAGCTTGGTTTGGGAACAGCTCCATCCAACACTGCAGCCCAGGCCACCATACAAACCAACCCCCCTACATCAGTCTGAAGAAGGGTTTCGGTCCGAAACGTTGCCCATTTCCTTCGCTGCATAGATGCTGTTGCCCCCGCTGAGTTTCTCCAGCACTTTTGTCTACCTTCGATTTTACAGCATCTGCAGTTCCTTCTTAAACATTTTGTCTACTCCCTTCTATTGACTCCTTTCATACCTCAAAGTGTCTTGGCAAGGCCAGCAGCATAATCAAGGACGAGCCGCACCCTGGCCACTCCCTCTCCTCCGCTCTCCCATCAGGCAAAAGGTATAGAAGTGTGAAAACGCACACCACCAGATTCAGGGCCAGTTTCTTCCCATTTGTTATCAGGCAACTGAATCATCCTCCCACA
Organism: Okamejei kenojei; assembly: GCA_035221665.1. Taxonomy (NCBI): domain Eukaryota; kingdom Metazoa; phylum Chordata; class Chondrichthyes; order Rajiformes; family Rajidae; genus Okamejei; species Okamejei kenojei. The sequence continues at coordinate 42,903,710 of CM069145.1, read as the reverse complement.
ACCCGAGAGTAGTGCTGAACTACTATCTACCTATTTGGTGACCCTCAGACTACCCTTGATCAGACTTTGCTAGCTTTGCCTTGCACTAAACGTTATCCCCTTATCATGTATCTATATTGATTGTAATCATGTATTGTCTTTCTGCTGACTGTTTAGCATGCAACAAAAGCTTTTCACTGTACCTCGGTACAAGTGAGAATAAACCAAACTGCAATTGAAACAGAGTAGAAGAAATAAGAATCAGAGGACATAGATTTAAGGTGGGAGCGAAAAGACTTCATAGAAACCCGAGGGGCAACTTTTTCCAAACAGAGGGCAGTGGGTAGATGAAACAAGCTGCCAGAGAAGGTAGTGCAGGTGTAATAACATTTAAAAGACATTTGGACAGGTACATGGGGAGGGAAGATTTCAAGAGATATGTGGGAATCCCTGACGTGAGAAGGTGGGAATAGCTTAGATGGGGCATCTTGAGCGGCATGGACGGGTTGGGCTGAGGGGCCTGTTTCCATGCTGTAAGACTTCAAATGCCTCCTGCCCCCCCCCCCCCCCCCCACTCACCTTGCCCTGTCCCCCAGACAGTTATCCAGCTCCACAATCACCTTGGAGCAGGAACATCCCTGACCCTTTGAACCTGCTCCTCCGTCCAACAAGACGATGGACGAGGAAACGTAGAAGCAAGGAACTGCAGGTGCTGGTTTACAAAAAAAAAGGCACAAAGTGCTGGAGTAACTCAGCTGGATTGTACCATCTAGGATATGATGTGGCCAGATAGCAGGCAGCATCTCTGGAGAACATGTGTAAGTGACACACGTAAGGTCGGGATCCTTCTTCAAACTGGTTGTAGGTGGAAGGAAAGAAAGCTGGAGGGGAGGAGGGGCGGCACTGGTGGCGTGGTGGTAGACACTGCCTTACAGTGCCAGAGACCCAGGTTCGATCCTGATTACGGGTGCTTGTCTGTATGGAGTTTGTACATTCTCCCCGTGACCTGCGTGGGTTTTCTCCGAGATCTTAGGTTGCCACCCACACTACAAAGACGTACAGGTTTGGAGGTTGATTGGCTTGGTGTAAATGTAAAATTGTCCCTTGGATGTGTAGGATAGTGTTAGTGTGCGGGGAGCGCTGGTCAGTGCGGATTCGGTGGGCCAAAGGGCCTGTTTCCACACTGTTTCTCTAAACTCGAAACCAAACTAAAAAACAAATATAGGTAATAGGTGGATACAGGCAACCTCGCAGGTGGAGACTGTGGTTGATGTGTCCTTGGCTTCAGGTCCTCACAGTACTGGAGGAACCCAGCGGATCAGGCAGCATCTGTGGAAGGAATGTACAGACAACATTTCAGGTCGGGACTGATGGACCATGTCATCTGGCCATTTCCTTCCACAGATGCTGCCTGAGTTCCTCCAGCACTTCGCGTTTTGATCAAGATTACAGCATCTGCAGTTCCTTGTCTGGCCAGTTAGAGGTGATTGCTTCAGACTCCTGAACTAATCACCCCTCTCACACCACCTCTCCAGAGGTGCTGGCGCACATTCTCACTCATAACTCCATGTCATCCGGTTATTCTGCTATCGCACCTCAATATTCATTAGCACGACTCTTGAGGTCATAGGTTTGAGGTGAGGGGGGGGGGAAATTTAATAGGAACTTGATGGAGGAGGTAATTGAGGCAGGTACTATCGTAATGTTTAAGAAATATTTACACAGGTACATGGATGCATGGCCCAACTTGCCCATACCGACCAACCTGTCCCTACACTAGTCCCACCTGCCCGCATTTGGCCCATATCCTTCTAAAGCTTTCCTATCCACGTGCCTGTCCAAATGTCCTTTAAATGTTGTTATTGTACCTGCCTCAACTATCTCCTCTGGTAGCTCGTTCCACTTACACACCACCTTCTGTGTGAAAAAGTTGCCTTACACACCTACAGGCACACACTCACCTATACATACACCTATACACACACCTACCCACACACAACCTATACACACACACACACCTATACACACAAACCCACCTACTCACACCTATACCCATACGCTCACACACACCTATACACACACCCACATACACCTATACACATACACACACATATACACTCACCTATACACATAGACACACCCACACACACCTATACACATATGCCCACACAAACCTATACACACACACACACACACCCACACACCTATACACATATGCCCACACAAACCTATACACACACACACCTACACACACCTATACGCCTACACACATACACTCACCTACACACACACCCACATACACCTATACACATACACACACCTACATACATACCCATACATATACACTCACCTGTACACAGAGACACACCTATACACATACACCTACACACGTACACTCATCTGTACACACCCGCACACACGCGTGCAGCTGCTAATGTAAACACCGCTTGTCTTTTCACGCCGGGGTTAAAGGGTGAGGTGGAGCGGTGTTTGCCCACAGTTTGATGCCTGTGCCCCAGTGTTTCAGCAGGACAATGGCACGAGGGGGATGTTGCACTAATGGACGGTCACTGAGAGGGACACTTTGTGTCCGCACCGATTGACCCGGGGTCACAGTGTGTCCAACGCAAGGTCTTTGTTGCCGCACACAAGTGGTCGGTGACGGATAAAGTCAGCGGCGTGCGGCCTCTGAAGCTAATGTGTGGCCTGTTCAAAGCGTGAGCGCTGCACTGACTCTGTAGTTTCACTCGACCCCTGCTGGCTGACAGCAGCAAAGGCCAAGGAGAAGCAGCCCAGCTCCCCTGTACGCTGCTACCTCCACACTCATCCCACAGACCAGCCCCCCCCCCCCAACATGAACTCTAACCCCACAACTCACCCCCAGCCCCAACACTAACCCCACAAAACACTCCCAGTCCCACACTCACCACCCAGACCGCCCCAACACTAACATCACAAAACACTCCCAGTCCCACACTCACCTCCCAGACCGCCCCAACACTAACCCCACAAAACACTCCCAGTCCCACACTCACCTCCCAGACCGCCCCAACACGAACCCCACAAACCACCCACCAGTCCCACATTCACCCCATAAACAAGCCCTACCCTAACCCCACAAACCCCCCACCAGTCCCACATTCACCCCATAAACAAGCCCTACCCTAACCCCACAAACCCCCCACCAGTCCCACATTCACCCCATAAACAACCCCTACACTAACCCCACAAACTACCCTGACACTAATCCCACCCCCAGCTCCATATTCACCCCTACAAACCACCCCCACCCCTCCAGATATGGCACACAGGAGCGGGGAAAACTCTCTCTCTCTCTCTCTCTTGCTCTCTCCCTCTTTCTCTAACACACACACACTCTCTCTCCCTCTCTCCCCCTCCTCTCTCGAACACACACTCTATCTCTCTCTTTCTCCCTCTCCCTCTCTAACATACTCTTTCTCTCCTTCTGCCTCTTCCTCTTTCTCTCCTCTTTCCCTCTCTCTCCTTCCCTTTCCCTCTCTCTCTCTCCCTCTCCCTTTCTCTCTTTCTCTCTCTCTCTCTCTCTCGCCCTCCCTGCCCCCACCCCCCCTCTCTCTCTCATTGACACACACACACACACACAATGCTCCACAGGGGATGCAAGTTAAGTGGCCGGGGTCGACTTGTTTAAGCTGTCAACAATGTGCTGTGGAGACAGAGCCCATTCTGGAGCTACAGCTGCCATATTCCAACCATCTTGTGTCCATTTGGAAACGTGTCAGGAGCAGGCAAACAAAGACAGATAGGTCTTGACAGAAGGAGAGAGTGCAGTAAAGAGCGATGTGTGGCGCGCTGATTGATGGAGCTTACCGTCCACGGACAATTGTGTGCGTTGATTCATTACATCTCAGCCTCTCGTCAGGGCTCTGGGCCAGGTTAGGCTCTGGTTCCCATGGATAATTGGTGCCCTCTGTGAGGTATCGCCTTAAATATAGAGGCTAGTGACATGAGTAACCACCTCATACAAAGAGAGCTCTCCCCCCCCCCCCCCCCCCCCCCACACACCCCTCAAAAGACAGCTGTGTCTGGAGGTAGAACATTCCAAAAGCCAGTTAGACCACGGATCAAGGTGGTGAATGAGTGCAAGAAATTGCAGTGTTGTTGACACAGCCCAGTCCATCATAGTGTGGTACAGCACGGAAACAGGCCCTTCGGCCCCACTCACCCATGCCAACCAAGATGCACTGTCTAAATCATTGACTCGATCTACACTTCACGCGCCTCAGGAAGGCAGCCAATATTATTAGCTTAATATTCTCATGTTTACCGAGATATGGTAAAAATCTTTTGTTTGCGTGCTGTCCTGTCAAATCAGATTGGCCAGTGCCTGTACATCCATTTAAGAAAGACTACATGTCAAACCTTAGGAACTTTGGACTGGTGAACCGAACATCAGTGCTAGATAAGTAATTAGACGGGATTTTGAACAGGCATTTGGAGAGCCAAGGATTGATTAGGGATAGTCAGCGTAAGTTTGTGCATGGGGAATCGTGTCTCATGAATTTCTTGGCATTTTGTGAAGGGATGACCAAGAAGATTAATGAGAAACCTCGACACCTGGCGTTGGGGGCAGCCTTGAGACCTGGTATTCGGGGAGCCTTGAGACCTGGTATTGGGGTGAGTCTCGAGACCTGGTATTGGGGGAGCCTCGAGACCTGGTATTGGGGGAGCCTGGAGACCTGGTATTGGTGCAGCCTCGAGACCTGGTATTGGGGGAGCCTTGAGACCTGGTATTGGGGTAGCCTCGAAACCTGGCATCGGGGCTTGAGACCTGGCTTGGGGGAGCCTGGAGACCTGGATATTAGAGGGAGCCTGCAGACCTGACATTGGGGGGGAAAGCCTTGAAACCTGGGATTGTGTAATCCTTGAGACCTGGTTTTGGAGCGGTCTTGGGGAATCCTGGTTTTGGGGGAGCCTCGGGACCTTGTATTGGAGAAGCCATGTTACTGTGTATTGGGGGAGCCTCAAGACCTGGTATAGGGGAAGCCTCGAGACCTCTTTAAATGTAATTCTGCAAGATCCAATGACAGCAAAAGCAAATTGGACATTAGTATCTCCAGCAGGTTCCCATTACACTCACAGCGAAGGTCGCGTTTAACTGGGCACGCCACACACAGGATAATTAAAGATAATTAAAGATAACTGCTTCCTGTGGTTGCTGCAGCCTCTGGAGTTGCTGGGCCTCCCAGTGGTGGTAGGACGTGGCCTTGTGGGTCCACCAGGCACTGCCAATGGACATCACTGCAACACCTGAACCAGCGTAAGCAGCAGTTCTGGTTCATCGTGGCCACTGTCTATTTACTGATCCCGTGCGTCCAAGCGTTCCCCTCGCCACCATGGGGGTTGGGCAACATCTGTCCAGATGAAGCTGGATCTTAGTGGGGACTCGACCAACCCCAGCTGTGGACAGTGCCGTGTGGATAGCACAGAGTTGCATCTCCTGTAAAGAAGACTCACCCGGTCCAGCCTCTCATCACCGCTCCACCCCTCCACACCCCCTACATCCCCAGAAATCTTTGATTTTACCCGTTCTAGCTTAATGACAGCATTCCTACAGCAGGGTAACCAGACTGTACACAGAAGAGTCATAGAGTAATACAGCATGGAAACAGGCCCTTCGGCCCAATTTGCCCACACCAGCCAACACGCCCCACCTGCACCAGTCCCACATGCCTATGTTTGGCCCATATTCCTCTAAATCTATCTAAACCTATCCTATCCACCACCACCTTTTGTGTAAAAATGTTACCCCTCAGGTTCCTATTAATTATTTTTCCTCTCACCTTAAACATATGTCCTCTGGTTCCCGATTCCCCTACTCTGGGCAAAAGACTCAGTGCATTTGCCAGATCCATTCCTCTCATGAATTTCTACACCTCAATAAAATCGCCCCTATAAGTACTCCAAATGGAGCCTCACCAACGCCTTGCACATCCGTAACATTATGTACCAACTCCTATACTCAATACCCTGTCTGATAAAGGCAAGCATGACAAATTATTTTTCTCTGAAGAAGGGTCCTGACCTGAAATGTCTCCAGGGATGCTGCTGACCCGCTGGGTTACTCTTTGCCACCCGATCCAGCGGGAAGCCACTTTCATGCAACTAAGTACCTGTATGCTCATGCCTCTCTATTCTACATCACACCAGAGAGTCATTTCTGTTGACCGACAGAAAGACTGGATAGACTTGGCTTGTACTCGCTAGAATCTAGAAGATTGAGGGGGATCTTATGGAAACTTACAAAATTACAAAATTCTTAAAGGGTTGGACAGGCTAGATGTAAGAAGATTGTTCCCGATGTTGGGGAAGTCCAGAACAAGGGGTCACGGTTTAAGGAAAAGGGGGAAGTCTTTTAGGACCGAGATGAGACATTTGTTTTTCACACAGAGAGTGGTAAATCTGTGGAATTCTCTGCCACTGAAAGTAGATGAGGCCAGTTCATTGGCTATATTTAAGAGGGAGTTGGATGTGGCCCTTGTGCCTTGAGGGATCAGGGGGTGTGGAGAGAAGGCAGGTACAGGATACTGAGTTGGATGATCAGCCATGATCACATTGAATGGCGGTGCAGGCTCGAAGGGCCGAATGGCCTACTCCTGCACCTATTTTCTATGCTTCTATGTTTCTATTTGATGATGATGCTATGAAAGGCCTTGTGAATAACTGACTACATTAAAGGCACTAGGTTTAGTTTAGTTTAGAGATGCAGCATGGAGACAGACCCTTTGGCACAACGAGACTACGCCAACCATCGGTCACCAATTCACACTAGTTCCAGGTCCGACACACTCGGGGCAATTTACAGAAACCAATGAACCTACAAACCCGCGCGTCTTTGGAATGTGGGGGAAACCGGAGCACCTGAAGAAAACCCATGTGGTCATAGGGAGAACGTACACATTTTCTGCACAGACAGCATCCGAGGTAAGGATTGAACACGGGTCATGTGTGAGAGGCAAGGTTTAAACGAGATGCGCATGACAACTTTTTTAGACAGATGGTGGTGGTGCCTGGAACATGCTGCCAGGGGTGGTGGTGGCAGGCAGATATGATTGTGGTGTTTACGAGGCTTTTAGACAGACACATGGATGTATGCATACTTTTGCCAGCAGCAAATTTGCACTATATTTGTTATTTATTGAACTTTTTTTTCCCCCGTTATGTACAATGTTTACATATTCACATATTCTGTTGTGCTGCGGCAAGTAAGAATTTCATTGTCCCATCCCGGACATATGACGATACAACGCTCTTGACTCTTGATCCATGTTTGGCGCAACAGGAGCCTTGGCGGCAACGGGAGCCTTGGCGGCAGCGGGAGCCTCGGTGGCGGTGGGGCCTCGCGATCGACCCCAATCAGCGGTTGATGAGCATGAGGGGGGGAGGGGAAGACAATGGGGCCCGGCATGGGGGGACCTCTGTGAGAGATGATGGGACCCTGGTGTGAGGGAGGGGAGCGCACTCTAGTTTTAGAATCCTCTTCCCAGGGTATAAGCTTGCGTTTGTTTGTTTGTTTGTTCGTTCGTTCCAGTTAAGGAGCTGTGCACACGGCAGCCAGCTTGTCTTTGTCTGTTTTTGTTCACTTTTCATTTGACTTCAATGTCAACTTTTTCATGTACCTTGTTGTATGTGACCAATTTCCCACCAGGGATGAACAAAGTTTTATCGTATCGTGTACAGGAAATGGATGGATATGGACCACATGCAGGCAGTGGAGAATGTTGCACACAGACATGGGCCAAAGGGCCTGTTCCATGGGAGATGGATCCATCGCCCCACGTGTACATCTCTGGCCAGCACCAAAACAGGACAGAGCAGTAAACAGGTGAAGGTGACACCGTGCCTTACAGAGCCAGGGACCTGGGTTCGATCCCGACTACGGCTGCTGTCTGTACGGAGTTTGTACCTTTTCCCCGTGGCCGCATTTGTTTTCATCAAAGATCTTCCGTTTCCTCCCACACTCCAAAGATGTACAGGTTTGTAGGTTAATTGGCTTGGTGTAAATATAAATTGTCCCTAGTGTGGGTATGATATTGTTAATGTGCAGGGATCGCTGGTCGTTGCAGACTTGGTGGGACGAAGGGCCTATTTCTATGCTGAATCTATAAACTAAACTAAACTCAAAGCCAGTCGGTCCCTTGAGCCCATCCTGTCCCACCGTTCACTATGATCATGCTCTCAGCTGGCCTGCACTCCACCTCTGCACCACTTCCCGGACACTCCCCCCCCCCAATACCTCGATCAAATATTCCTCCGTGTCCACCTGAAATATATCGAATGCTCCATTCTCCACCTCCCTGTGGCCAACAGTAGATTGGAAAATGTCACAAAAATACCAACTTCTGATCTTTTCTTTGAGAAGTAATTAAGTTTGACAACTATCCTGGAGGGCTAACCTATTGAGTTGAAAATGTGATGAGAAAGGATCTGAATCAGACCGTATTCAAACCCAACGAGTGGGAATGCAGGAAAGAAAACAAAAGTCAGCCTCACAGCGAGTTTTTGCATTTTCTCTGCGGATGCGCTGTAGAAAGCGTGCTGTCGGTCGCATCACAGCTTGGTTTTGGAACAGCAATGCCCAAATGCCGCAAGAAATTGGAGAAAGTTACGGATGTATCCCAGCCCATCAGACAGACCAGACTCCCCACCATCGACTCCATCTACAATTCTACTCATCCGAACCCCATCTAAGCTAATCCAATTTGCCAGCATTTGGGCCATGTTCCTCTAAATCTTTCCTACCCATGTACCTGCCCAAATGTCTTGCAAATATTGTTGTAGTATAACCCACCCGTCTCTGTGTGGAAAACTCGTTGCCCCTCGGGTTTCTATTCAATCTTTTCCCTCTTACCCTAAACCTATGTGCTCTGATTTTTGATTCCTCTACCCTGGGTAAAAGACACGGCATTGACCCTATCTATTCCTCTCATAGGACACCTCATAACCACACCTGGGGTATTGTGTGCAGTTTTGGTCTCCAAATTTGAGGAAGGACATTCTTGCTATTGAGGGAGCGCAGCGTGGGTTTACAAGGTTAATTCCCGGGATGGCGGGACTGTCGTGTGCTGAGAGAATGGAGCGGCTGGGCTTGTACACTCTGCAATTTGGAAGGATGAGAGGGGATCTTTTTGAAACATATAAGATTATTAAGGGTTTGGACACGCTAGAGGCAGGAAACATGTTCCCGATGTTGGGGGAGTCCAGAACCAGGGGCCACAGTTTAAGAATAAGGAGTAAGCCATTTAGAACGGAGACGAGGAAACACTTTTTCTCACAGAGAGTTGTGAGTGTGTGATATTCTCTGCCTCAGAGGGCAGTGGAGGCCGGTTCTCTGGATAATTTAATGAGAGAGCCAGATAGGGCTCTTAAAGATAGCAGTCAGGGGATAAGGGGAGAAGGCAGGAACAGGGTACTGATTGTGAATGATCAGCCATGATCACATTGAATGGTGGTGCTGGCTCCAAGGGCCAAATGGCCTACTCCTGCACCTATTATCTATTGTCTATTGTCTAAGCTCACCCATCAGACTCCTGCGCTCCACGGAATAAAGTCCTAACCTGCCTAACCTCTCCCTATAGCTCAGGCCCTTGAGTCCTGACAGCATCCTCGTAAATCTGCGCGACTCCCTGTTTCAACTTAACATCCTTACTGTAAGGAACATATAACAGTACAGCAGGAACAGGCCACACAGCCTGTGTGTGCCAAACATGACGTAAAGACCAACTCTCATCTGTCTGCCATGCTCTCCCTATAGCTCAACCATTGAGTCTTCATAAAGTCTTCATTGAGTCTGCCCTCTTTCCTGCTTAATGGCATCTTTCCCATGGCAGGGTCACCAAAACTGAACACAATACTCCCAAGTGCGGCCTTACCAATGTCTTGTAACCTAATGTCTCAACTTCTGCGCTCGACATTAGCACAGGACACAGAACAGGCGCTTTGGCCCACAGTCTGTGCTGAACATAATACCAAAACCAACTCTTATCTGGCTGGACTTGACCCATATTCCTCCATTCCTTGCATCTCCATGTGCCCATCTAAAAGCATCTTAATCGCCACTATGGTATATGCCTGCACCACCACCACCACCCCTGGCAGCCCGTTCCAGGCCTGTGTAATTAAATTTGTCCCGCACATCTCTTATAACGGTGTCCCTTTTGTGGAGACCCTGGACCTCGTTTTTTGGGGAGTGCTCGGTCAGGGGGCTGGGATCGGGCCCACCCTCCATCCGAGCCAGCCTTGCCATTGTGAGCGGCCTTCCCCCACAGGCAGTCAGGCGCCTGCCCGATTATCACATTCTGCTATCACTGGAGCCAAGTTCAAATCTGCCAAATCTGCTTTTTAGTTTAACTCGAGGTTAACCTCTGATGTATGGTAATTGTAACGGCAATCTTCCATTACCTGAACTACTGATCATTCTGCCTGATGATGTCCCCAAGTGGCTGAGGTAATTGGAAGGCTTGCTTTCTCGAGTGGTGATGGATAAACCCTGTCATCGGCTCCCACCGTGCGGAGCCGAGGCTGCTTCTGCTGCGCTTCATCACGGAATCGGCAGCCCTTTCCCACACTTCCCTTTGTCCTGCGAGCGGCTCTGTGGCCCCAGTGCAGCACGTCGCCATCCACCAGTGTAGTGTGTTGTAGCTCACCGCTGCTCCAGTGCAGTATGTCTCAACTCAGCCGCGCTCCGTTGCAGAGTGTTGCAGTTCACCAGTGCTCCAGTGCAACATGTCATAGCTCATCAGTGCTCCAGTGCAGTGTGTTGCGACTCACCCGCACTCCAGTGCAGCATGTTGCCATTCATCAGTGCTCCAGTGCAATGTGTCATAGCTCATCAGTGCTCCACTGCAGTGTGGTGCAACTCACTCACACTCCACTGCAGTGTGTCGCAACTAAATGGTGCCCCAGTGCAGTGCATTGCAACCCACCGGGTCCCAGGAAAGTGTATTGCAACTCACCAAGCTCCATTGCAGTCTGATGCACCCCACCACTACCCCTGGGCAGTGTGTCGCAACTCACCCATGCCTCGATGCAGTATGTCATCACGCACCAGTGCCCCAGTGCAGTGTACCGCAGCTGTGCATTGCCCCAATGCAGAGTACCGTGGCTCACCATTACCTCAGTAAATATATCACACTTCCCAGTGCCTCAGTGTTGTAACATGCAACTTGCCCAGTGCCTCAGTGTAGTGCAATGCAGCTCACCGTGCCCCTCTGCTGGTTGACATGGTTCAACTTGTTCGTATCCAGTTTCAGTGACTGGCTGCAAACACAGGCAAGCCTCTGTGGAAAGTGATGTTGTGTTTCAGGCTGAAGATGTATCTTCAGACACTGTCACCAGCATGACTGTTGCTGCCTGATTCGTGAACGATTCACAGCACTCGGACTTTATTCCTGAATCTTTATGATGATGATGATGATACTTGATTGTCACATGTGTCTAGGCACAGTGAAAATGTTTGTTTTGCAAGCAATCCAGTCAAATCATACTACAGATAAGCACAATCATAGATACGTACAAAAGTGCCACGGTTGTAGACGGTGGATTGTAGTGTAACGTAGTGTAATGGTGGACAGTACACAGAGAGTGGAGTCTTATCTTGGCCCTAAAGGCCCATTGCCGTGCCGGCACCAATCCTTTCCTCCGTCGCTGCCCTTTGTCCAGCGTTCGCTGCTGTCGCCGACTCCCTCCTCCCCGGTTCCCGGTCTTCGGGGTCGAGCTGCAGGAGGCTCGCCTCGGACAACTCCAGTTGAGCTCCCGGTTCCTCGTTCCCAAAGAACAGCTCCCAAACTCCTGGATTAGATCCCAGCCTGTAACCCATTCCCGGGGATCTGTTATTCTGTATATAAACTATAGTGGGAGAGTCTAGGACCAGAGGGCACAGCCTCAGAATAAAAGGACGTACCTTTAGAAAGGAGATGAGGAAGGATTTATTTAGTCAGAGGGTGGTGAATCTGTGGACTTCATTGCCACAGAAGGCGGTGGAGGCCAAGTCATTGGGTATTTTTAAGGCGGAGATTGGAGAAGGCAGGAAAATAGGGTTGAAAGGGAAAGATAGATCAGTTGCCATCGTATGGTGGAGCAGGCTGGATGGACCAAATGGCCTGATTCTGCTCCTATGTCTTTGAGAAGCAGCCCTTCAGCCCACCTAGTCCGTGTCAACCATCGATCTGCTCAGACGTTAGTTCTATGTAGATACAAGGAACTTCAGGTACTGGTTTACAAAGAAATGACACAAAGTGCTGGAGCAACTCATCAAATCAGGCAGCATCTCTGCAGATGAATAGCTGTTTAGTTTAGATTAGAAACAGAGCATGGAAACAGGCCCTTCGGCCCACCAAGACCATGCTAACCATCGATCACCTGTTCACTCTAGTTCTCCGTTATCCCACTTTCTCATCCACACCCTGCACACTAGGGACAATCACCCTACATACCCGCCCCGCACATGTTTAGGATGCGGAAGGAGCACCCGGAGGAAACCCAGGCCATCACAGGGAGATCGTGCAAACACCCTACAGACAGAGCCCCAGGTCAGGATGGAACCCGGGTCTCTGGTGCAGTGAGGCAGCGGCACTACCCGCTGCGCCACCGTAAGGAGCGCGGTACTCAGCGCCCCGTGCCCCTCGCCCGCGGCTCGGCACCCTTGCTCTTCGGCCAGGTGTGTGTCAGGGCAGTGCGGAGTGCGGGCGGGCGGGGGGGACAGGGAGCAGCTGTAGGGCTCATACATCAGCCCGGCTCCCTCTCATTACACGGTCGAGCACAGAATAATATCCTCCGCATTGATTTTACAGCACAGCGATTAGCTGCAGTCCGGCTCCTGCCCCCAGCTCTCTGTGGCACTGACTTAATTTGACACCGGCCCATGATTGATAACCCTCATCCACAGCCCCACCCACTCTCGCACCAGGGGCCTCTCATTGTCCCCACCCCGTCCTGCAGTCTCCAACCGAACACCATGGTTCAGGCAGCCACAAGAACAACATTTCGTTTTGAAGAGACACAGCATGGAAACAGGCCCTTCGGCCCACCGAGTCCACGCCGGCCAGCAAACACCCGTTCACACACTAGTTCCATGTAGATTCAAGGAACTGCAGATAACCATATAACCATATAACAATTACAGCACGGAAACAGGCCCTCTCGGCCCTTCCAGTCCGTGCCGACCATTTGTTTTCCCCTAGTCCCATCTACCTGCACTCAGACCATACCCCTCCATTCCCTTCACGTCCATATACCTATCCACTTTACTCTTAAATGTTAAAATCGATCCTGCCTCCACCACTTCTGCTGGAAGCTCATTCCACACAGCCACCACCCTCTGAGTAAAGAAGTTCCCCCTCACGTTACCCTGAAACTTCTGTCCCTTAATTCTCATGTCATGCCCTCTTGTTTGAATCTTCCCTACCCTCAATGGGAAAAACGTATCCACGTTAACTCTGTCTATCCCTTTCATCATTTTAAAGACCTCAATCAAGTCCCCCCTTAACCTTCTGCGCTCCAAAGAATAAAGACCTAACTTGTTCAACCTTTCTCTGTAACATTGTTGCTGGAACCCTGGCAACATTCTAGTAAATCTCCTCTGTACTCTCTCTATTTTGTTGACATCCTTCCTATAACTAGGCGACCATATAACCATATAACAATTACAGCACGGAAACAGGCCCTCTCAGCCCTTCCAGTCCGTGCCGACCATTTGTTTTCCCCTAGTCCCATCTACCTGCACTCAGACCATACCCCTCCATTCCCTTCACGTCCATATACCTATCTACTTTACTCTTAAATGTTAAAATCGATCCTGCCTCCACCACTTCAGATGCTGATTTATAAACAAAAAGACTGGAGTAACTCAGTGGGTCAGGCATTGGGGATCTTGGATAGCTTTTTAGTTTCAGTTTAGTTTAGAGATTCAGCATGGAAACAGGTCTTCGGCCCGCTGAGTCCATACCAGCCATCAATCACCCTTTTGGAGTGGGAGATTGTAACCTTCACGCGGTCCGCCCTGTTTTGACGAATGCAATCAACCTGGCGTGAACTTTCAAATAAGATCAAACGGAACAAGCTGTCCTGCAACTTTAGGCTGTGCACGCCACACGTAATACGAAGAATCACCCTCTCATGCTGGTTCTATGTTGTCCCACTTTCGCATCCACTCCCTACACACGACAGAGGGCCAATTAACCTACTAACCCGCAAGTCTTTGCGATATTGGAGGAAACTGGAGCACCCGGAGGAAACCTATGTATTCAAGGGGAGATCGTGCAAACTCCACACAGACAGCACCCGACGTCAGGATCTGACGCTGTGAGGCAGCAGTCCTACCAGCTGACCACTGTGCCGCCCAAATTGAAATTGGACATGAAAAGGAAAGGGTCTAGAGCCACAGGCTTAACGTGAGAGGGGAGAGATCTAAGAGGGTAGTCCGTATCTGGAATGAGCTGTCAGATGGCATTCAAGCAGTTACAATTATGACATTTAAAAGCCATTGGCACAGACGTATGGACAGGAAGGGTTCGAGGGCTGTGGGCCAAAAAATGGAACTGACTGCCAGAGGAGGTGTGACGGGATCCACCCTGAAACGTCATCTATTCCTTTGTTCCAGAGATGCTGCCTGACCCGCTGAGTTACTCCAGCACACTGTGTTCAGCTGCCAGAGGAGGTACTAGAGGCAGGTACTAAACCAACATTTAAAATACACTTGGACAGGTGCATGGATAGGAAAGGTTCAGAGGGATATGGGCCAAATGCAGACAAATGGGACGAGCTAAAGTGGAGAATCTTGGTTGGCATGGAGAGTTGGGCTGAAGGGCCTGTTTCCGTGCTAGATGATTTCATGACTCTATAGCTCACTCCAAAAACTTCCAGTAACTCAAAGCATCCCCTCTCTCTCTCCGTGCTCAAGTCCGAAGGCAGACGTGTGGTATGACCGATGCCATGCTGTTCCTTGGTGTTCTTTCACAACATTCTGACTTGGACAGACATCTGGATAGGGAGGGTTTCGAGGGCTTTCGGCCAAATGCAGGGAAATGAGACAAACCCAGTATTGCCAACTTGGCTGTCAATGACACGATGGGCTGAAGGGCTCTTTCTGTGCTGTATATCTCTATGACTAGGCCCTTGGTTAGCATGTAAAGTTAGGCTGAAAGGCCTGTTTCTGTGCTGTGAACCTTTTCATATCTCTAGCTTCCCTCTCCCTTGACTCTCAGTCTAAAGAAGGGTCTTGGCCCGAAACATCACTATTCCTTTTCTCCAGAAATGCTGTCTGACCCAGCCAAGTTACTCCAGCATTTTGTGTCTATATTTAGCTCTGTGACTATGCCCTTTTATTGGAATGGGGAATTGGGCTGAAGGGTCTATTTCCATGCAGTGAAGCTTTATGACTGTGGCCTTGGTTAGCATGGAAAGTTGGGCTGAAGGGCCTGTTTCCTTGTTCATGATTATGGCCTTGGTTAGCATGGAGAGTTGGGCTGAAGGGCCTGTTTCCGTGCATCACTTAGACCGATGCAAAATGCTGGAGCAACAGTGGGTCAAGCAGTGTCCATGGAGGAAAATAACACCTGATGCTTGGGGTCGGGACTCTTCTTCAGACCCTAAACATCACCCATCCATGTTCCCCAGAGATGCTGCCTGACCCGCTGACTTACTCCAGCACTTTGTGTCTACCTTCGGTGCATACTAGCATCTGCGGTTCCTTCCCACGCAACTATATCGCTCTCCAGGCATTGTCTCAATCCCACCTCTCTTTTCCAGCTTTCTCCACCCTTACACCAATCAATCTGGAGAAGGGTCCCGACCCCCTAATGTCACTCGACGATGCTACCTGGCCGGCTGAGTTCCTCCAGCACTGTGTGTGTGTGTGTGTGTGTGTGTGTGTGTGTGTGTGTGTGTGTGTGTGTGTGTGTGTGTGTGTGTGTGTGTACATGTGCGCGCCCGTGTGAGTGCGCGAGTGTGTGTGTGTGTGTGTGTGTGTGTGTGTGTGTGTGTGTGTGTATGTGTGTGTGTGTGTGTGTGTGTGTACGTGTGTGTGAGTGCGCGAGTGTGTGTGTGTGTGTGTGTGTGTGTGAGTGTGTGTGTGTGTGTGTATGTGTGTGTGTGTGTGTACATGTGCGCGCCCGTGTGAGTGCACGAGTGTGTGTGTGTACGTGTGAGTGCGCGAGTGTGAGTGTGTGTGTGTGTGTGTACATGTGCGCACCCGTGTGAGTGCGCGAGTGTGTGTGTGTGTGTATGTGTGTGTGTGTGTACGTGTGCGCGCCCGTGTGAGTGCGCGAGTGTGTGTGTGTGTGTGTGTGTGTGTGTGTGAGTGTGTGTGTGTGTGTGTGTGTGTGTGTGTGCGAGTGTGTGTGTGTGTGTGTGTGTGTGTGTGTGTGTGTGTGTGTGTGCGCGTGTGCGTGTGTGTGTGTGTGTGTGTGTGTTTGTGTGTGTGTGTGTGTGTGTTTGTGTGTGTGTGTTTGTGTGTGTGTGTGTGTGTGTGTGTGTGTGTGTGTGTGTGTGTGTGTGTTTGTGTGTGTGTGTGTGTGTGTGTGTGCACGTGTGCGCGAGTGTGTGAGTGCGCGAGTGTGTGTGTGTGTGTGCACGTCGATAACTGAAGACTGTACAGACGCATCGGGCAGGAGGCGTGGCTGCGCTCGGCACACAATCAGCCAAAGAAATGCTGAGCCAACGCTCCAGTCCCCCAGTCGCTTGTCTGAAAAGCGCCTTGATTCAGGCAGATTTATGCAGGAACTCGGTGCTGTTATTACAAGTCGGAGCTCATTGGGAAATTGCTACATTATGTAGAGTGTCTAACAAATTGCTTATGTTGGTATAATTGGATTACAACAGCAGTGCTGTCCCAGAGGAAAGATTAGCGAAGCAAAGGCACTCCAAAGCCATGCATTTGCATTTTTTATTTCTTGCCTGTTCTCTGCCCTGTTTTTTTTTTCTCTCTCTTCCCTCCACCAAGCTGCCTCTCGGCTCCAGCTGTCTGCTTACTGGTAGGCCCGTTCTTTGTTCCTGACCGCTGCAGCGAGCTCGACGGAGAAGCCCTGTGCTCCCCTCAAATCCAGTCTTGCACCAAGCATACGGGCAGGCATCACCCCCCCACCCACCCCCCCCCCCCCCCCAAAAAAAACAAAATACAAAAAATAGCCGAAGAAAGCATTTTATCAGGATGCATAACAGTATGGTTTGGGAACGGCTCCGTCCAAGACTGCAAGAAATTGCAGAGAGTTTGCAGCCATGACCATCCCTTCCACTGACTCCATCTACACTTCACGCTGCCTCGGCAAGACCACCAGCTTAATCAAGGACCAGTCGCACCCCAGTCACTCCTTCTCCCCTCTCCCATCAGACAAGAGGTACAGATGTGTGAGAACACACACCTCCAGATTCAGGGACAGTTTCTTCCCAATTGTTATCAGGCAATTGAACCATCCTATCAACAACTAGAGAGCTGTACTGAGCTACCATCTACCTCATTGGAGACTTTTTGCGGACGTTACTGGACTTTATCTTGCATTAAACATTATTCCCTTTATCTGTACATGGTGGATGGCTTGACTGCAATGATGTCTAGTCTTTTCACTGACTGGATAGTATGCAACAAACCTAACCAGATTCCACCAACCTCACTGCTCTCCTTAGTATATATTGTTACCTCTTCAAAAAATTCAGTCAGATAGAATCTCCCTCCAACAAAGGCAATCTTTGACCAATCCCAGCTTTTCACAGGGTACGTTTATCATGTCCCACAGGTTATTTCCGATAACTTCCCTAACATATTTGAACCATTGAACCACCTGTGGTCAGTGAAGATTTAAACATCTCTGAAATGTCAATCTCCTCCCTTGCCCCCTAGATCATGCTGGAATACATCACATCAAGCCCTGGGCATTTTTCAGTTTCTCTGTCCGCTCCCTCCACAGGGCTGCACAGTAGCATAGCGGTAGAGTTGCGGCCTTACGGCTCCAGGGACCTGGGTTCAATCCTGACTACGGGTGCTGTCTGTACGGAGTTTGTACATTCTCCCAATGACCTGCGTGGGTTTTCTCCAGTTTCTTCCCACTCCATACTCCATACATACATACATAAAGACATACTCCAGTCCGAGTATTTCGTATCGAAGTTGGGAGTTCATGTTAAGACGTAGGTGAGACCGCATTTAGAGTATTCTGTTCAGTTCTGGACACCGTGTTATAGGAAAAATATCGTCAAGCTTGAAAGGGTTCAGAGACGATTTACGAGGATGTTGCCAGGACTTGAGGGCCTGAGCTATGGGGAGAGGTTGAGTAGGCTAGGTCTTTATTTCTTGGAGAGCAGGAGGATGAGGGGAGATCTTATAGAGGTGTATACAATAATGAGAGAATAAATTGTTTATTGCCCAGAGTAGGGGAATCGAGGGCCAGAGGACATAGGTTCAAGGTGAAGGGGAAAAGATTTAATAGGAATCTGATGGTTAATTTTACTTCGGAGTCACGTGAGTGACTACGTGAAGACCCCGTCCAGCACGCATGCGCGACATATTAGCGTTCATGCAGTGCACCCGCGACGAACGGGAGTTCACGGCGCTCCCGCTACAAATTGAAAAGTCGGGCCGACAGGTAAGTTTTACCGTGGCCGTGTGTCTTTTTCTCTGTGGCCTGCTTGTTTTCCAGAAAGAATGAGCAAGACCAGAGGGAAGAAATCTGCAGCTCGCCCCCGTTCGTCCTCCGTTGAGGAATGTTCTTTGGAGGGGGGGCAAGAGGCAGCGGGAATAACTACCGAGCCGAGCCCAGCACCGCTCGTGCTGCCTGAGCAGCGGGCTGGAGGTACCTGCAGCCAGAACCGGGCGGTAGTGTCCGACGATTCGGATGAAGATGCCTCACCGCTCGAGAGCGGCAAAGGCAGCCGCCTAAGCCGAATGGAACGGCTTATGGAGCAATTGCTCCAGCGAGATCTGCTGAGAGAGCAGCAGCAGACTCGCCAAGGGAGCTCAGGCACTCCCGCAGTGCCCTTTACGGCACTGGCCATTGCTTCACCTTCTTTTGAAGGCAGCATTGGCGACCAGGTCTGGGCTGGTCAAGAAGAGGGGTCACTGGCTGAAGATGTCGGGAGTACGCAGGGTGTACAGGATCAGGAAGAGCTGCTGGGTGTGGTCAACCGCTACGTGGCCATTCCACGAGCGGGTCGGCCGTTAGAGCCGAAACTTGCAGCCAGCATTAACCACCTGTCCTCAAAACCCCTACAAGAACAGGTGGTCAATGAGGCTCTTGAACAATATACAGCCCCAGTAAATTGTACATCATTGAATGTACCAGCTGTAAACAGCCAAATTTGGGGACATTTGGGGCAGAACATCATATGCTCGGTCCATTGATGATGTGGACATCTCCACAAATCAGCAAGACACATTAGCTCTGCTGTGCACCACTCAATATGAAATAAACAATTTACGGAAGGAAATCATCAAGCCTGCCCTCAACCCTAAATTTGCGGGACTTTGCAAAACACCGGGTTCAGAACCTCCAATTCTGCTCTTTGGGAAGGACCTTCCGAAAAAGGTGAAAGACCTAGAGGAAGAATCCAAGACCTTTGGTCTCGTGAGGGCAGGTTTGGGACCGAGCAGACCTAACAAACCCAGGCGGCAGTACCCCACGGCGTCCACCAGTCGTCGACCACCATATGGGACTGGTGAAAGCTCGGGGTCCGCAACCATTCCCCGTAAGCCTTTTTTAGGCCAGGGCCCAGAGCGGACCCCATGGAAAATGCGCCACCCCCAACAACATCAACAGCAGCCCTCTACAGCCCAGCAGACGCCTCATCGTCCAGCGAAGAGGCAGAAGAAGCACCAGTAACCATGGAGGTAGGTGGGTCTGGTTCCTCTCAGCATATGAGCAGTAGGGGCTCTATACTAACAGGGGGGAGATTGCACTTGTTTTTGGATGCATGGGAATCCATCACTAATGACAAGTATATACTCAGCAGCATTCATGGCTATAAAATTGACTTTGTTCATGAAAACATTCCGCCAGTTCAGCATATACCCCAAAGGGTATTCACCCTCTCAGTCAAAGAGAAACAAGAGGGTCAAGCTGAACTGATGAGGCTACTAGCAAAAGGTGTCATTGAAAGAACAAAACATGAACCTTTGGAATTTGTGTCTAATATTTTCACTAAAATCAAAAAGATGGTGGACGTCGCATCATCATTGACTTAACTACTTTAAACAAGTCTGTTAGGTATATACATTCAAGATGGAAACTTTTGAAACAGCCAGACTATTGGTTTCTAGAGGGTACTTTCTAGCAAGCATTGATTTAAAAGATGCCTACTACTCAGTACCCATACACAAGGAGCATCGTAAATACTTAAAGTTTATCTGGATGAAACAGCTATGGCAATTTAAAGCCTTACCAAATGGGCTAACCTCCGCTCCAAGGTTGTTCACTAAAATCTTAAAACCCGCCTTGGCATTATTGAGGAAACAAAAGCATATAGTCATGGCGTACTTAGACGACATTTTAATAGTAGGGAAAACCTTGGAGACAGCCATTTCGGCAGTAGCAGCCACCAAACGTTTGTTTGAAACTTTGGGGTTTGTCATACATCCAGATAAATCCAATTTTACACCGTCCACTACCATGGACTATCTTGGATTTACGATTGATACTGTTCGCATGATTGTAACTCTGCCGAAGGGGAAAGCATCAGAGTTGGCACTATCATGCAACAAACTCATGGATAAACATCAGCCAACCATACGGCAGGTAGCTAGAGTTATTGGTAAAATGGTAGCAGCTTTTCCAGCTGTACAATTTGGGCCTTTGCACTATCAAAATTTGCAAAGAGCAAAAGTGCATGCACTAAAGCAAAACTCAGGTCACTTTGACCGAGCTATGAATTTAACTGCTGAATCCATTCCAGAGTTACAATGGTGGACAAGGAACGTTAGGCTCAGTTCCAGTCCCATAATAATCACCAACCCAGTATTAACCATTCAAACGGATGCCAGTGCTTTGGGCTGGGGAGCAACTAACATGCAATCCAGCACAGGGGGCAGATGGACTAATTTTGAATCATCTTGCCTACAGACACGGGGTATCAACTACTTAGAAATGTTGGGTGCGTTTTATGGTTTAAAAGCATATTCAATCTAATACGCATCATGCACATGTCCGGTTGCAATTAGATAATACCACGGTGGTGGCTTATATCAACCACATGGGTGGTGTAAAGTCGATATCGTGTGACAATTTGGTCAACCTAATCTGGCAATGGTGTGTCGAAAGACATATTTGGTTATCAGCAACTTACCTACCAGGTAAGCAAAATACAGTGGCAGACACCAGGTCACGCAAATTCAATGATAACATCGAATGGATGTTAAATCCCAAAATATTTGCTGAAATTACAAAGCAATATGGCACACCAGATATCGATCTATTTGCATCCAGGCTGAATCACCAGGTACCAATGTATGTCGCTTGGGAACCAGACCCTGAGGCAGCAGCAGTTGATGCATTCTCGCTGCATTGGGGGAAAATGTTATTTTATGCTTTTCCTCCCTTCTGCCTCATCAGTCGGGTATTACGCAAGATTCAGTTGGATTCCGCTTCAGGAATCTTGATAATACCCGACTGGCCTACACAGCCATGGTTCCCAGTGGCCCTCGACATGGCTGTTGAAACACCGTTGGAATTCCCCAGCAGTCGAGAATTATTAATCCACCCAGTGTCAGGCATTAGTCACCCGTGCCATGACAGAGTCAATCTCCTGGCTTGCAGATTGTAAAAAGACCTCTACTGGGCCTGGGACTGTCTGAGGACGCCATCAACATGATGACCACATCCCACCAGGAGTCCACCAGGAGACAATACCTGACCAACATAAGAAAATGGGAACGGTATTGCTCCAAAACAGGAACTACCTACACTACAGCTACAGCCACCAGTGTTGTGGAGTTTCTGGTTGGATTACATCGGGAACGACTCAGCTACAGCGCCATTAATACAGCCAGGAGTGCGTTGTCAGCTTATTTGGTTCCAGCAGCAGGACAACTGGCTTTGGGGTCCCATCCACTAGTGGTCAAAATCATGGGGGCATTTTTAACACCAATTCCCCCAGGCCAAGGTACACTCAGATCTGGGATGTCAGCATTGTACTGACGTACCTTAGGGATGGCCACCACCCAGGTCACTCACGCTGGAACAACTTACTCTGAAATCAGTCATGCTCATGGCACTAGTGTCAGCTCAAAGGGTACAGTCCCTCCACCTTCTGAGGCTGGACAGCATGTCAGAGTCATTGGACTGTTACACATTTCATATTCAGGGACTGGTCAAACAAACTAGACCAGGTACCACGCCTCCAGTCATGGAGTTCCGGGCATATTCATCTGACCCACGGCTGTGTGCCAAGACCCATCTCGCCAATTACATAGACACAACATACAACTTAAGAGGGAGAGAAAAAGCCTTATGGATAAGCCACAAGAAGCCTCATGGTCAGGTGACGAGCCAAACCATTTCAAGGTGGCTCAAGCAGGTGCTTAATTCCGCGGGAGTCAATACTAATGTTTACAAATCTCACTCCACCAGGGCTGCATCTACGTCGGCGGCTAGGCGAATGGACGTGCCTATGGACCATATTCTGGCCAGAGCAGGATGGTCCTCGGAAAGAACTTTCCAAAGGTTTTATAATAAGCCGCTGGCGGAACCTGCTACATTTGCAGACAGAATTTTAGAGTCTGCAGCTAATATTTAATTTAAGCCGGGGGAGCTCTCTGTTTTTTGTTGTCATTAATAAACCTTTATTGTTCACAAACAGGTTATTGTTGATTGTAATAACATACTTCCTCCCTCTAAGGTCTTCAGACAGTGAGTGAAGCATGAGCTGGTACACGGTTCAGATTCACAGAGCTTTGAAGTCTTCACGTAGTCACTCACGTGACTCCGAAGTAAAATAGTAAGATTAAATGAGAACTTACCAGTTCGAAGTTTGATCTGTATTTTATGAGGAGTTACGATGAGGGATTACGTGCCCTCCGCTCCCACCCTCTATTATACAGATCAACTGGTAATTAAGTTCTTATTTTTTCTTTACTATATTTATTTCAATTGTTGTGTTTTTTCTGTGAATCCACACCGCTGCTTTGAAGAAATGTCGCGCATGCGTGCTGGACGGGGTCTTCATGTAATCCCTCATCGTACCTCCTCATAAAATACAGATCAAACTTCGAACTGGTAAGTTCTCATTTAATCTTACTATTTTTTTTCGCACAAAGGTTGGTGGGTGTATGGAACAAGCTGCCAGAGGAGATAGTTGAGGCTGGGACTATCCCAGCGTTTAAGGAACAGTTGGACAGGTACATGGAAAGGACAAGTTTGGAAAGATATGGACCAAACGCAAGCAGGTAGGACTAGTGTAGCTGGGACATGTTGGCCGGTGTGGGCAAGTTGGGCCGATGGGCCTGTTTCCACACTGTACCATTCTATGACGCTATTGGCTTGAGAAAATTGTAACGCCCCTCGTGTGTGTAGGATAGTGTTAGTGTTACTGTTTCCGCGCTGTATCTCTAAACTAAACTAGAGATGCTGTCTGACCCACTGAGTTACTCCAACAAGTTGTGTGTTTTGTTCAAAATTCCAGCATCCGCAGTTCCTTGTGTTTCCTCGGAATATGGCCAAGATGATGACCACCAAGAGACATCTAATACCTCTCCTTATTCAATGATAAGTTCTACTATTTCCCAGTCATAGAATCATAGAATCATAGAAAATAGGCGGAGGAGTAGGCCATTCGGCCCTTCGAGCCTGCACCGCCATTCAATATGATCATGGCTGATGATCCAACTCAGTATCCTGTACCTGCCTTCTCTCCATACCCTCTGATCCCTTTAGCCACAAGGGCCACATCTAACTCCCTCTTAAATATAGCCAATGAACTGGCCTCAACTACCTTCTGTGGCAGAGAATTCCACAGACTCACCACTCTCTGTGTGAAAAATGATCTTCTCATCTCAGTCCTAAAAGACTTCCCCCTTATCCTTAAACTGTGACCCCTTGTTCTGGAGTTTCCCAACATCGGGAACAATCTTCCTGCATCTAGCCTGTCCAACCCCTTAAGAATTTTGTAAGTCTCTATAAGATCCCCCCTCAACCTCCTAAATTCCAGCGAGTACAAGCCGAGTCTATCCAGTCTTTCTTCATATGGAAGTCCTGCCATCCCAGGAATCAGTCTGGTGAACCTTATCTGTATTCCCTCTATGGCAAGAATGTCTTTCCCCTCCCAGACATCCCCTCCCAGAAATCTCCAACCATCATGTCTTACTTCTGATTGAAGTCAGAGAGAGGAGTCATTTAAACCTTCACCTGCCACTTTAGTTCTGATAGTTTAGTTTAGTTCATTATTGTTACGTGTACTGAGGTACAGTGAAAAACTTTTTCTTGCGTGCTATCCAGTCAGCGAAAAGCCTATCCATGATTACAATCAAGCTCCCGACAGTGTATAGATACAGGATAAATGGAGTAATGTTTAGTGCAAGGTAAAGACCAGTAAAGTCCGATTAAAGATAGTCCGAGGGTCTCTAGTGAGGTAGATGGCAGGTCAGGACCGCTCTCTAGTTGGTGATTGATGGTTCAGTTGCCTGATAGAGCTGGGAAGAAACTGTTCCT